>JTDE01022080.1:39236-61306 GCA_014338405.1 Paragonimus skrjabini miyazakii
CGTGATTACTCAAACCGTTGGTTAGAGACGCTATCCGAGATGGCAGTGTATCGCAGGCAATGGCGTACCTGTGTCCATACCATTTCTAGTCCTTCCGCTTAGTCTTGTTTTAATAATTTTCAACCTTCTTAGTAACGTTTTCTTCTAGGATATTCCACGTCACTGTTGAGGTGAGCGGCGGCCCGAGCCACAGTACCTTTTGGTCAGGCTCATGGCTGTTATGATGATGATGATGATGATCACCGAAATGGCTGTCTAGAGAGAATGAACTGAACGTTGTCAGTAGTGGTTACCTGTCAGTAAGTAGGTGTGGGGTTCACATTTTGACTCCTACTGTCAGTGGTAAGGTTGTTCCATGTAAGCCTTGTCTTTTCTCCCTCGTAAACACGATTTTATCACAACAACGGTGTTTGCAGTTCAGATTCCATTTTCGCTTCGAGTGCATGCTCTGTTCCAGACAGTCATCCAAATCCCATCATAAAATGCCGGAGGTCCTGCAGTTGTATTGGTTTTCATGGTGAAATCGTCGTACTTTGTATCGTCTGGAAACTCCATTTAATTCAATTAGATAGTAAGGAGTCGTTGTTATGAAAGACTCTATACTGTATATGTGGTTTACATCTGTTCCTTAACTTTAGCAGCATCCATGCGCCCACCGTTGCGCACTGTAAACTTTCTACCCAGTGGTGTGCGAGTTGCATTTTGCCACGGCTAGAACGAATCCGTTTTGGGGATTTTTGTGTTTCGCTCATTGGTCATCCAAGTGTGAATGATCGGTTCTGTATTTATGTTTTTTTTCTACCGCAGGATACTGTACACCATCTGGGAGCTCCAACCGCCAGTGATGTATGGGGCTTATGCGATCATTTTCTTCTGGCTTTTATTGCTACAAGTCATGCACATCTACTGGTTCTATCTGATCCTCAAGATCGCTGTACAAATCAAGACCCGAGGCGAGGTAAGTTACCAGGACTGACGGAAAGTTTCATGTTTACATAGTGGGCAAAACGAAATGTTTAACATTTTTGTATAGTCTACGGTTTGATTTCAATCTATGGGTTTAGAAGTATTCGTGCACTATTACTTCACTTTTCCGAACGATTCGCGTCAAAGACTTAAAAACGTCCTCAAAGTGTTTCGAGGAATGCCACACCTAATATCATAACGCACACGTGTTTGTATACAAATCTTTCATGATGGTTGCATTATCCAGTAGAACGGTTGGTAGCAAACTCATGCGTATGTTTTTTCTAGAAAGCTCTCCGTTCGGTTCCGGTGTTGCCTACTGCTACTCTTGTAGGCAGCCATTTAGACTGCGATGCCTTGTTTACGAAGATGTATGTTTCAGTATCGCGTCGAATAGTAAACTTAAATGATAAGCTGCCGTTATTTTTCTGGCACATCAAAACACTGACTCATAGGATTGTATGTCGCACCACTGACCGCGTAGGAGTGCTTAGGTAGTGAAGCACGGTCTTATGGGCATACGGCAGAACTATTTTTATAGTTGCGGCACTGCTGTCCTCCGTATCAGGAAGAAGGGGGTTAGAAGAGGTACCCTCAGGCAAAGAGCACTCCGATCGCCCAACGGTTGACCGTGACCACCGGCGTATTATCCAATACGGCCGAAAAACATTTGTTACCTCCCAAAAGCCTGATGTAGCTTCGAGTACATCCACTGCGCGCAGCAGTGCTCAGAATGAGACATCATTGTCTTATTCACTGCGCCCTCGGGCTAGGCAAGCCCCTCACTGCCAAGTGAGTCAGACTCTTGAGTCAATGGTTCTGGGTAGGGTCCCCTAAGAAAACCCTATATCCTGTTGTCTCACAGGTCAGACTTTTGAGTCAGAGACTCGGGGTGGGGTCCCTCAAGTCAACCCCCTTCTGCGGCATAAACGACCGGGAAGTATCAGAAGTTATCGTTCTCTCAACAGTGACATTACTAACCGATCCCGACTTTCTCCTGCTGTTTTACCTCCTATTCCTTCTGCCTTCCATAGGCCTTCGGGCAATAACTGTTTTCTGAGGCCAAGACAACTGGTAAACATTGGCGCCTTCAATGTCCGCACCCTCCGACAAGTCGGTCAGCAAGCTACTCTGGCTAGTACCCTCTCAAGTCTGATGTGTGCTGTGTGTCGGAGACGTGAGTCTACGATTCTAGCGCGGTTATCCATTTGAGCTCACCTCTAGATAACTGTCGATCCAAGCGCTTTTGTTTCAGGGTTTCTAATGACGCTGAAGCTGAAGCTCGCGGTCAAGCTGGAGTGAGAATCGCACTGAGTTCCAGAGCGGAGCAATGCTTGCTCGACTGAAACTCAGTGAACAGTCGTTTGTGCGCTGTTAGATTCAATACGTCGGTTAAAGTCTGTCGACGCAAATCAGAAAGACGTTGTGTATTCATTACATCGGCGTACGCTCCGACGGACAGCTGTTCGGATGCTACCAAAGACGCGTTCTGAGACAAACTAAACACTCGTACATCATTATACTATCGGGCGATTTTAATGCTCAGCTTGGTCGTCTTTCTCCGGATGAGAAGCAGTTAGGAGGTATGTTTGGTGTCCGAGCACAGCGCATTGACAGTGGCGAAGGACTACTACAGCTGTGCGCATCCCACGGCCTGTATTATTCGAACGCCGCATTTCAACACGGGAAGAAGCACTGTGTTACTTGGATACCTCCGTGTGCTTCTCAGCCGTGGACATAATTGGATAATATAGCAGTTAGCTACAGGTGGCGCCACTCTGTTAAAGACTGTCGTGCCTTTTGGAGCAACCACCTGAACTCGGACCATGCTGTTGTGTGTGCCCGTTTCGTTTTTTCATCTGCCCATCGAGCATACGCT
The DNA here is from genome assembly GCA_014338405.1 of Paragonimus skrjabini miyazakii. Taxonomy (NCBI): domain Eukaryota; kingdom Metazoa; phylum Platyhelminthes; class Trematoda; order Plagiorchiida; family Troglotrematidae; genus Paragonimus; species Paragonimus skrjabini miyazakii. The sequence goes on from JTDE01022080.1 coordinate 42,082, forward strand.
CTTAAATGCAAGGTATTTAACTGGCATTCGAGCGATGAGGATGTGAAGAACGCATACCAAAAGGCATTGGTGAAGAAGTTTCCCAGTTCGAGTCAGATGGAAGATCCTAACGAACACTGGGAAAAAGTCACCGAAGCCATGAGAGCATGCTGTGAACAGACATGTTCCGAAGGAGCTGTTCAGTCTCGACAGAACTGGATTTCCTTCACGTCGATAAACCTCATGAAACAGCACCGCTCGATCCCACCTAGTTCTGAATATGATGACGACCGTCGAGAACTTAAACGCAAACTGACTAAAAGCTTGCGCAAAGACTGTGAGCAACACTTGGTCGGACAATCGAAAGAGATGAAAACAGCCTTTTATTTTAGGAATAGCAGAAGGCTTTTTTCCCTGATCCGTGGTTGTACTGGTCGTCGAGTCGGTGCAAGTAAGAGCATATGTGAAAAAGATGATTCACTTATCACTGCTCAATCGTGCCAACTTGATAGGTGAGCTGAACATTTTGAAGAACAGTTCAGCTGGCCTGAACCAGATCAAGTGGACGACGGGACCTGAATAGTCAGTTATTGCGTTCCAGACGGCCTTCCGTCGGAAGCAGAAGTGGCTCTGGAACTCAAGTTATTGAAGCGTAATAAGGATCCTGGTGCAGACCTCCTCCCTCCTTCTGTTTTCATGGATGACAGTAAGAGGTTGATGTAAGAACTTACGAAACTCCTCCATACGGTTTGGGAGACTGAAGAGGTACCACGTGATTGGTGCCTATCAACAATCATTCCCATTTTCAAAAGGGGGCCCGAAGTCAATGTGATAACCACAGATGCATCAGTTTGGTGTCTATTGCGTCCAAGTTGCTTACTGGCCTCATTTTACGTCGTCTTACTAAGCCCAGAGAAAGTCAGAAACGCAAAGAACAGGCAAAATTCCGATCCGGTCGAGGGTGCGTTGATCATATTTTTATCTTGTGACGGATCTTGGAACGTTGGCACTCTTACAGGCAGCCGACAGTCATGGTCTTTGTGGACCTGAAAGCTGTTTTCGATTCAGTTGCTCGTAACGTTCTCTGGAGCTGCCTTCTCCGCAAGGGAGTACCAGAAAAATGCGTGCGTCTGTTGCGATCGCTGTATGCCCGCTCTGCAAGCAGGATGGGGATTTATGGACAACTGTATCGGGCGTTCACCACTTCTAGTGGTGTTCGTCAAGGGTGTCCGATTTCCCCCTTACTGTTCAATTTTGTCATGGATGACATTCTGGAGTGTGCGTTCCGGGAATCCAGTGGGCTTGGTGGTGAGTTTCTTTCTGGCGCTAGATTGACCGATCTGGAGTATGCGGACGACATTATCTTACTTAGCCCCTCTGCCAAAGACATGCAGACCATGCTGAATAAGGTGAGTGACCGGGCTGGTTTGTATGGAATGCGCTTCGCACCTTCAAAGTGCGAAGTGCTGCTTCAAGATTGGGGCATTTCCACTCATACTTTCTTCATAGCAGGTAATCCGCTTGAGACTGTGGACAGTTTCACATACTTTGGTAGCACTATCTCGTCAGCCTGTAATATTGCTGATGAAATATCAGCGTGGATTGCAAAGGCACGAGCCGCGTTTGCTAAACTGCGTCATCTCTGGCGTCGAAAAGAAATCTTTGTTGAGGTGAGCGGCGGTCCGAGCCACAGTACCTTGTGGTCAAGCTCATGGCTGTTGTGATGATGCTGATGCTACGCTCAACTGTGGGATACATTTTTTGGCGAACAGCACATCGTTAACAGTGGCTCACTAAAACCAGTGACGTTTTTGCGCTGCTTATAATAGACTTTTGAAACGATTAATTGATTCACCATCAAGAAACTCTTTTCAATGGCGAGCTACTAATCAATACTGATCTAATCGCCTAGCTAAATAATGACGTCCGCCTCGGTCTGTGAGAAATGACGTTCGATCACTCGCCAACATTTATTTGGCTCAAGTATCTCTTGTTCATTAGAAGTGGTGTTCGGTAAACCACAAATTTGAGCTATTTTCCTTTTGGTATGTGCGTATTTGATGAAGCACTTACAATTTCAGCTGACCAGCTGCAGCTCAGTGTGCTTAAACCTCTCTGAAAGAAGTTCACTACTATATTGTAGTAAGTCGAACATTTCGGCAAAACATTTAAACAAGTTGAATATGTGCAGACAGTGAGAACAGATTAGGTGAGTCGTGATGCAGATGGAGAAACGAAGTAACCAATGGTGCTTACGATGAGAAAATTCGGAAAAATAAGACAAATCCTAAGACTAGACTAAAGGACAATTGAATATGGTCGTAGCTACGGACGCACATAATAAAAACTCTGCTCCTTTTTAACATTGAGTCCCAACTTACCTACATTTGTGTCCGTCGAGTCTGACCAACTTGACACTTGTATTTCTTTGGTGGAATTTGGTTTCGCAATTGATATTCTTCATTAGAATTGTCTCTGATGTGAAAAACAATAACGAAAAATGAAATCCGTGTTGCAACCGAATCATCAATAGGCTTCTTGTTCATGCATAACGGGCGTGACGTATATGACGTGTGAACATATGATTTTTAACGTGTTTCTTGTGTGTGTTGCACGCTACGTACGTATTGGTATCAGTTTTGGACGGGCAGTCCTGGTACCCCTCCTTAATCTGTGAGCCTAACTCACGAAGTCAAGACCATAGTGTATCACGTACCTCAAAAATGTGTAAAATCGAGGTCTGGGAACGTCCATTCTTTTACGGATGTGTGAGACATCAGTAACCTTCCTCAGCTCTTGAAAGAATAACCTCTTTTGCATCGTTTCCCATCAATTCATTTCGCACTTATTTTGGACCACACCACAAAGATTATGTATTCACATGCTATACACGCAGACAATCTATCTGCTGATTACAGCCGTAATTTGCGGCTTTCTTGTCTAAGCTGTTAGCTCCGACGCTCTTTTTGTGGTTGTTTCCACTAGGCGCATCCTTGTGTAAACTGTTCATGGAGACCGTACCCTTGTTCTTTCCCGTGCAGGCTTGTAAGGGTGAATTCGTTCGTCTGCAAAGTTTTAACAGGAACTCCAGCTTGTTTCCTCTCGTGGTAACCATCAGTTTCAATTCTTGTTTTAATGTCTTCTGACCCAGATGCTATGATGTGAAAAGGTTATCACGGGTTATATTGTACCCATTGAGACCTTCTGTTGAGTCCAACACCAGTGGTTGCCTTCCTGGTATATTTCAGGCGGACCCGTCACTTCAGTCACAAACCACCCATAATTTAATTCCATACTTAGCAAGCTTATTAGGCAAATACTCATATAAATCGAACATCACTCACAATTGATCACAGCTGTCACATTCCCATAGGCCTTCCAGTAGGCCCCTTTCGAAAAGAAGCACTAGACTCGAGTTTCACTCACATTAGAGCTAGTCAGTAGTGCACATCCTTGCCATGGCCCGATCGCCGGAGTTCTATTCCAGGCTGTGGTGAGGATCTGCACTATTGACGAGCTCCAACATGAGCGAAACTCGAATCTGGTGCTTCTTTTCGAAAGGAACCGACTGGAAGGTCTATGGCAATGCGACAGCTGCGATCAATTGTGAGTGATGTTCAATTTATATGAAAACCAAAATCCCCTACTACTCATCAGTATACAAATACTGTCAGAAGGGTCAATTGCGCTTAAAAGAGATCACCCGCCCCATCGACGTGCTTTGATGCTCGTTCAGTTCAATTTTTACCCGAACACAACAAACGCAGCGTGTTCTCGATTCAAACTCTCATCGGTTAATTTTTGTTATATATATTAGTGGACTAAATGTTGAGTATATCGTAAGGTTTCCTACGGAACGGATAAACGTGTCATAGTAACTTTAAATCAAACTTCAAAACGGCAGAGAGTGACACTAACATAATTTTCGGTGTACAGTCTCCTTTAGATGGATGTTATTACCAGCAAAGGGAAGATATTGCATTTATTTCAGTTTAACTCGAAACCTGATCCCTGCAGGGTCCTGTTTAAGATTTCTTTTTTTTTTGTAAGCGAAGTATAGATTGCAATTCAACAAACGATCCATGAGAATCACCTTACAATGTTTTTTCTCAGTAGGCTGCCCACACAATCTCGGGTGTAGAGAATTATGACAGGAAAGTAGTTCTGAATATTTTATCACAACAACAGGTTAATAGAAGGCTGGAGAGAAACGTGTATCGCAGCACCACTTGAAACTAACGGTACGCAAATTTTTGTAGGCTTTTTTTCCGTAAATTACAGAAACAGTTTGTATAATTGCGCGATATACAGAACGAGAGCGATCGTGATACAAGTAAGTTTTGGATGGAAAACTGAAACTGATGTGCCGGGTATTTACGGCTTGACACGTGAGAGGATGAACAAGCTTACCGAAGCTCATTATTGTACCAAAGATGAATGCCTCTCTCACAGTCCCCCTCAACGAGCACAATGAACTCAGACTGTTGAAGCAAATTTCGTCGATACTTTCAACTTCTCTGCACTTAACTGCAAAAAAAGTCTGCTACAGTCCGACGCATCAGAGAGGAACTGTCTCATCAATCAGAATGTTTGTTTTATAGCCGTTCACACACGTTTGCGGTACTAGGTTCATCGGATCTATAACGAAAAGCCTATCTAACTGTATCACCAACCACTATCCGATGACTGTCTTGGCAAGGAAGGCCGTCAACTTCCACCACTAGTACAATTTTGGATCACCAGATCGCCAGTAATCACGTTTTTGACGCCAAACAAGTGCTTTCAAATGTGTTTTTTTGCAATACACTATATGTTAGCTAAAGAATTCAAGAAGATGCTGTTTCTACGTTTGTGACGGTCAGTATTCGCACTTCGAGACCGGAACTGTGTTGACGTTCACATCGTTTGCTACCTTTACTGTGACTGTCACCAAAATGAACACACCATCCTGTAGACAGTCCTTGGGTTTTATTTGAAATTAACGGAAATATGACCTTATCATCTCACGCTACACATCAAACATGTTACTGATTATTCTGCTCATCGATTTGTATGGCGACTCGTCCGTCCATTCCGTCGCCATTTACTCGTATTCAGTCTGTTTAAACGTTTGACTTATTCCACTCATTACCGTTTACTGCAAGTTCGTTTACACTGAGTCATAATCGGTCAATTGTGATATTTTAAACACCTCGTGTGCACGCATCAAAGCTGAAATATTCCCAACAAATTTCCAACATTCTAGTGATCTCGTTTTACCAAGGTAAATTCTGTTCATTGAAGCCGTCATTGTGGTTATCCAAGCTCTTCATGCACACACAAAGGAGTCTAGTCAGCTTCGTGACGAAGAGCCGAAGACATCCTGTGTTGAGGACTCGTAGTGTGTGACTGTACCAGCAAGAATCTTGGAGACGAATGAGGGAAAACTGCGTGAAAGTTGTCTGCAGGTTTAAGTCTGCATACACACATAAGGATTGTAATGAACTGTCAGGTGTTATTCATGAGGAGTACAGACTGATGGAGTCTGACGCCATTTTTACGTTTAGTTTTACGACCAACCGGATACCTGTACAGCACTCTGTTACACACTGTACACTAGTATACTGTACTAAGTTTGAACCGTTGAAAAATCGTTGTGTAATCCTCATGTATTATTTGTTTTCTCACTGCTGTGGGCGGAAGGTTTTGCTTCCGGTTTTTCCGTCGCCACAAGTCTCTGATATATGATTGATGACCATTTCCTTTTGACCTTCACTGTTTTGTGCACAACTGTTCAGGTAGACAAAATCATATCGTAATCTAGGCACTCAATTATTAAGAACGCGAGCAGACATAAACCTCTTCCCATCTTGGATGAACGTTTCGTCCTTTTGGGGAGCACATTCTATATGGATTTACCGCTATCGTTGACCTGTTTAGGGTGTTTACGTTGCCAGTGTGTCACTGCACATTCCGGCCATGTTGTCAGCACAGGTCGAATCGTAAGGTTATTCACTTTTGGGACGATTGACATAGGTATAACTATTACCTGTCAACGTTGATCACCAACAGTCATTTTAAATATATTAGGTGAGAGCGAAGGGACTTAACAAAGCCGCCAGAGTTTCAGACCAGTTGCGATAGGGTCTCGTAGGCTTCTGTCTATTCGTCTAAAGCTTCCGTATCGTTGACACAGTTTAAGAGTGTGCTATTTTTCGTCAAATAAAGCTAGTGAGCGACTCCATAAATTTATTCTAACTCACCACGGATGTCAAGTAGTGTGACCAGCACTTGTCTCCAGAAACTATGTCTAGATTATATCGTGAGTTTGACGAGGAATGAAGATTTGAACGATACAACTACTATCAAAGTGGACACTGACCTGAGCTTCTGTAATTCGCATCGCGCAGAGTGGATAAAGTCTGTGAAAAATCAGGACTATCAAAATCTTCAGCGCAATACAAATCAGTCTGATTATTGGAGCTTGATCCCATGAGTTAAACTGTGCTTTGCTAGAGGGATTTACGAGCAAGTTTTATTTTACTACGTTTTTCAGTCTTCAACAGACCATAAGTGCCTCTCCCTTTAGCCTAGATTGTTTGCTGTTTTAGCCGAATGCTGCACATAGTTTTGAAGAGTGTTACCATAGTTTTCTAATCTTTCGGTTTTCGTTATTTCACATGACGGTTGCCACAACAAGTTAATAGCACAGTTTCATACGACATAACCTGTACAACTTCGTTTCATTTCCACGAATACCGACTGCAATTAACTGTTATCAAAAATTACGGTTCTTCAGGAAATTGTGTTCCCATTAGAACACATGGCAGTTTCTATCAACGTTGCTGATTTCCTGGTTTGCAGACATCCACTCCCATCTCTGTCTTCTACCTCCATAAAGCTATACTTTTCAGCTTACATCGTTTACTTAGTCCCTTTTACTGATGTGGAACTTAGGAGGGATAAAGCGATTGAAGAAAATGTCGTCAATGGTGGACACCAGTAATTGGCCGCAGTAAATCATAAAGTTAAACAAGACACTTCATAAATGTCTCTTTTGGTTGAAATAATTGTGATTTGCATTCAACAACAAAGTGGAACGCTTCTGACCCCTGATGATTGTTCATTACGAAATCGTTTAACTTACAGGTGTTTTCTTGAAAACCACAAGTTTGTCTCCTTTGTACGGCTGTTAATCGATGAGGTAAAACGGTTTCCCACTTCAAATTTCACATAAACTTTATCAGCGTAGCGTACTATTCAACTCTTCGTTGTGGATCGGGAATGCACAAATCTTTCAACAATCTGCATCTCGCTCTATCTGCCCGAAGTACAATGGTAGCTAACTCCTTTGACTGTTTACTTATCTTGACGAGTGCGCATTACTGACCACCAGGGAGATAAATTACTCCAATCCTTGTAGCTATAACAACAACACGCGATCGATCTGGAATATCAGAGGCTCTCACGCGCTGGTTTATGTTTCAGATCCATACCAAAGTGTCCTGCCGAAGCTGAAACAGCATGACCCAGTATCAAACGGTACACATCGAAAGTCCACCGCTAAACATAAGACACTGCTGTCGAAGCGGCTGTTCGCCATAAAAGAAGTGAGCAATGCCACTGCTAGTGACGACCAGTCAAACTTGAACGGGCGAGTGCGAATTCCGGCAAACGGTGTGTAGTAAAGCCTATATGTTCATAACAGGAACAGAATGTAAAACTGTACATACGAGGAGGTCAATACTCAGTCAGGATTTGCTATGATGATAAAGACAGAATGGTAACCAGGTCACGTTGCCTGAAAAGATCTCAACATTTTATATTAAGACTGTCTGTAAAACATAATAATGGATTATAAACCGTTGTGTACCTGATTATGAATGTGCCCTAGCCTTGCCTCAGCGACCTACAAAATGGTCCAACCAGACTGGATCATTCCGGCACAGTGGGGAAAGAGTGAAGATGGGAACATTGTATAACAGTCTTGATACTATGCGTGGGCCTTCATTTGCATGTCCTTTAGCCCAATATTTTCATTGAATACTCACTGTATGCCGGTTTGGTTGCGCTGGCCAAACCCGTGTGGATCACTCGGCTCAGCTGTATGCTCTCAGTGTGTTCTGACCACTGTGGCGTTACGTCATTACGATATGGCCTACCTGCCCTCCCTTCCAAGCGGGAACTATGACGCTGAACCAGTTAGTTCGAGGCTTCATATGAAACCGGACTTCTCATAAGATCACTTTATCGACTGATAGTGCAACCGGTTTGACTTCTTGTTTAGAGTCTCAGGACCCATGGTTGTAAGTAGTTCGATGACATGTTCCGACAAAAATTACCTACAAATACCAAAAATTGTTGGATAAAAAATTGAACGAACTCGAACAGTAGAATTTTCAAACGAGTTGTCATCTTCGGACTTGGACTGTCAAGAATATGGTAGGAGATAACCCACAGGTTTTATCTGGCAGACTGACGCAGCAGTTCGCTGTTAGTCAAACCTTATTTATACGAGTTCTGATAAGGGCTGGATTTCGGTCCTTGCAACTCCATCACGATACACGATTGAAGAAAGTGATCTTTAGTGAAAATTTTACTTACTCCGATCGTTTATTTATTTTAGCGATGAAGTTGTATTTTACCACCACGGGCTCAAAACAACTCGCATGTATAATTTGATGCGCGCCATGCCTTTGACCCAAAAGAATCAAAATAGTAAATATTTCATAGAAAATTCGTAGTAGAACCACACTTCGAGCCCACCGTTAACGGTGAGGCATGCGTATGTAAGCTGGATTTATTGAATAGCAGATACCTGGGCCAAGTAACTAAATGGTAATCCACTCGGAGTGAAATGCCAACTACTTGTCGTGTTCCGAAGGGAGCTATTCCTTTGGTGAATAGGATCCAATGAACAAATTGTGAGACGTTTGTTTACATCACTCATTCGCAACTGTTGGAATGATATATTTTGTAGAATGTGTAGGATATGAATTTCCCAAATCCTGCATATGGAGAAATCGGAACTTGAGTGTTTGTGCTCTGCTGCTTCAACGACTTCTCTCTGTAGTTATGTGATTACCCTCTCGTGACCATTGTCATACTTCATTCTGAACCAACCGATTGGCTAAACTAATTTACGCACATGCTCTTGAATCACGTGGACTATTCGTACTTGACATTTTGCGTCCGTTTTCACGCGCTGCGTGGCCTGCTAGGAGAGTTGTGTGGCTGATCTATAGATCGGTTAGTTGTTGGGCTGCATTTGCTTGTGCATCATATGGCGCATACGTAGGCATGCGTGGTGTTTACGCGTACTTGATGTTCGCTGATCCGATCCGGTTAAAAGACTTGTCAGTCTAGGCCTTCTCACTGTGGCGGAACTCTTATGCATGTTCCCGTCTCCATCATCCACCCTGTTGCGCTAACGTTATCCGTTAGTGCGGACCAATACGTTGCGCGTTCACCAGACATCCCCTGCTTGTATTGAGTGGAGGTTCGATCAAATGGTCACTGTTTCACCTGCTCTTCGTCCCATTACTTTCGTGCGACATTCTCTGTATCTGGGGCGAATGTTTTCATCGGCGCGTTTTGGAAAGAGCGCTACTGAGTGCCGTTTCTTGCTGAGATGCACTGTTTGCGCGCTTTGTAGAATTATCGTTAGTGTGCTCTTTTAAGGCAAGAGTTTGCACACGATAATTCACTCGTGCTTAATGTGAGGTCAGTGGTGCAGTGGTAAACATGGTTGCCTCGAGAAAGTGTGACCAGGGTTCTAGTCCCGGACATGGCAGGGGTATGCACTATTAACGTATTTTAACAATGGCTAAACACGAGTCTAGTGCTTATTTTTGAAGAAGGCTGATTGGAAATCTGTGGGAATGCGAGTGCTGTGATCAATTGGGTGGCGTCCAATTTAGAACTTAGAACGTAAAAAACTTAGAAAGTACTGGTCCAGCACTATATTTCCGGTCGATCGAGAATAGAAAACAGGGATCAGATTTTTCGCATATCGTAGACGATGAAGTTGTTCCACTAAACCTTGTAAGAAGTGTTACCATTTCAATGCCCACACAACAGCTTTTCTGGGAGGCATGTGAAATGCTGCAAAATTCACTCCTTTTAGTTGTTCAGCATTACGAAAGCAGTCGCCAATTATGAATTGATGCTAAACCAGATAATCATTACACTTAGTCTTTTTTGCCTGACTGTTGAGTACATTATTCGTTAACTCAACCAACTAATTAGTCATTCGGATAGAATCAAAAGAAATTCTAGAAAGCGATTGCCTGTAAAAGAAGCATCAGTTACATTGATGGATGTAACTGTTAACAATTATGCGGTCAAAAACCTATATCAACAACGTATATAATTAATTGGAAATTATTTCCAATCGGTACTACGACTGAAGTTTTACAGACCCAACGTATTTATTAACACGACCACAACAATACAGTTCGTTTTTAATTCTTTATTGCATTGTTTCTCGGTTCGCACGTCATATCTTTGATTTGTCACTCGTCTCATTACAAAATGTCTGTGGCCAGATCTTTCACATTCACAACTGCAGACGTGCTCGACCAATTAGGACTCTGGCCATACAGCGACAAATGAATGTGCAATGTGAGTAGGCTATCACGGGAACGTTTTGCTAAGTTCCATTCAACTCTGTCGTCTTTACTCGGAACAATCCATTCGAATTTGTTCGGGGGCTAATGAAACTTTTCAGCTAAACTATGGGTTAACTTTGTCTGTTTTGCTGCTGCACATTAACAGCCCAAATAATCGAGTCACAAGAATAAGAAGAGAGTTAATAGATTTTAGGTTTTAGGCCCTATGGTTTTTGTTGTAACTGGATCTGCGTTCTGTGAACGCATCAGTTAACTATAACGGATAACAGAACGACGGATAATGACAGCTAATAGTAGAACAACGAGTAATGGACGGCAAGATTATACGCGATTAACCAGGAACATCTCGGCCAACCCAACCACCAATTGATAACGCATGAAGTCAGGAAGAAGGCTTTACCGTGTCGCTCGATCCGAGGTCAACGTGGTCACAAACTCGTTCGTACTTTATAGGGTTTGTGACCCATAAGAAAGCAGGGTAAAAATGGGACCAACCAGGATTAAAAGCAATGCGACGGGCTATCAATCAGAAAAAGAAAGTGTAGGCGGGTTGCTAAAAATAATGACGAAGTATCGAGAACTTTCGTGAAAAACGGAAAATCAGATGTCCACGTGGAATTTGAAACTTAAGTAAAAAGATTGTTTAAACCTTTTGTATGACAAGTAAAACGTTTTTCGAAGAATTGGAGACTTTTCCGACAGTATTCGTTGTCACGCAATGTACATGCGTAACGTTAGGTTACGCAAACCCTAATAAAAACGGTCGATTTCATCATAGTTCGAATCCGCCATTGTGTGGCTGCCAAGCTTTTTCGCTGTCTGTCTGTCGCTCAAATGTTCAAAATTATCTCACACTCTCTGACTGTCTAACATAGAAAGTGAGATACGGAGATGTGATATCATGTTCTGTACACACAGCCTTCATTTCCAATTACATTTGCGTTCTCTGATACGTTGTGTAACTTTCCTAGGCACCCATAGTCATCCGGTTCTACGTTCGCTTTTAAAATGAAATACGCACATCTTATTCAATAATGCATCCATAAAATGTAGACCTTTCATTTTCCACTGGTGTTTGCTTGCTTGCTTTGCTAAAACCCCTTCTTTTACCATCCCTTACAGGAGGCTAAAGATTGTCGCAGCGATAGTGAGACATCTGATGAAATCTTGACCGTAGACGGCAAGTTGTCTCGATCAATATCGCTTAATGGTACCGTACCCCAGCTTAATCTGGACATGGACCAGGTGATTTCGCAACGAAAGCAGTAATCATCGAAGGCGTCTAGGCAGGCGTAAACTATTGTTTGTATCGGCTACGAGATCGTTCACGTTTGGCCCCTGACTCCGTGTATCACATAGGTTCAGTCAGTCGTTACCCCCAGGAGATTCGGTCTGCCTAACTTCCAGACGTTTGTTTCCACTCTTATTGTCTCTGTGTTCTACGGCGTGTTGCATATTTCAGTGCTCAACCATAGCATTCACCATTCTGTTTCAGGTGGCTGTGAATTTTTACGATTCCCTTTTGAAATATTGAAATGTGATTATGTTATTACATTGTATTTTGTCTATTTCATTTTTTTCACGGAGAAACAGGGCTATTCTCTTCTCATCGTGATCTTTGTTCAACCTCTCATAAATTCCGAAAGCTTAAGTGATATTTCCATTAAAATTAGCCGATTGTTGGGACTTTTTTTTTCTTAATTCAACTGTTCTAGCGAAAGAAAATGGTTTTTCTTCTTTGGATTTGCTTTTGTTTGTGTTTATGATAGAAACCAATCGGATTACGCTTTTCAACTATAGCCTATTTTTCTGTACATATTTCGTTTGTCTGTTGAACGATTGATTGTACTGTGAGTTGACCTCCGAACCATCATGTGATGTGAATTTCAATAGATTCTTCGTCTGTTTTTGATTTGTTCGTTGTTTCTCTCATGGGTCAATTAAATCTAGAAATGATAGGCAATTCGCATTCGTTTAAAAAACAAACGGAATAGGTTGAGTTATTATTGGAACTTCTGTGATTTAATGTTCCATAATTCTTATGGTTCTGCCATTTAATGTTGTGGTTCTAGCAAGTTTACTTACTTAGTGGGGAGTAATTTCAATTTCGTTTTGTGCAACACTTTTGGTATCTGTGGCGTTCCACTGGTACTGACGTTCGGATAATCATAAAATAAACTTTATATAAGCTTGAATGCCGTATGGAGTTCGCGCGATAAATTTATTTCGTACAATCTTTCCTGATAATTATTCTTTTGTTTGTTAGTTAATCGTTTATTTTTGTATTCAAATGTTGCATGTTTGTGATGAAATACCGTGTACGAATCGAATTTATCTCGCGAAATTCATGTTCTGTATACGACATTTAAGTTTATAAAGAGGACGAACTGTTTCACCTGTTCAAGCTTCAAACCGAGTAGATAAGAACTTCGGCCCATAACACGAACTGTTACCGGTTCGATCTTCCATTCAGACCATCTCTACCGGATGTGTCTGAACAATGATAACAACTGGTCGTAGAGTGTCGGTTTGAGAATAAGTATCAAGAGGCCTCATGAAACTCTGACTTAGATACGCCTTTAATGTTTAAATGAGACATTTCTAATGTTAACCATGCATTGCTCTACCTGGGAATACAAGCAGAAGCCTCATTTCCGCTGTTGAAATTACAGCATCTCAACAACAAGAACCGATCATAAATTAGAACTCCATTGTCGAGTCCAACGTCAGTCAATACACTTTAAAACTGCAACTTAATTGTCATGGTTTTATCCACCTCCGTCTGACCGAGTAGCGTTACACAATCAACTGTGCTCATCTGCCGTATCTTTATGACTTACTTTTACCTACGTTTGTGACTTGCCGTCAACGGTTTTCCTCTAACGAGGACAGTAGCAATGCAAAACTTGATAGCGATCTCCAACGTGAAAGTCGAATGAACGCAAAATGGCTGCAAGCTAAGCTAATAACCTTACAGTTATTTTGCAAACAACTCAAAAGACAGTTTTAGAGGATTCCCAGAAAGAATTGGGGTTAAACGTAATATCATCCAAGACCGTAAGTAACATGAGGTAGAGTACATACTCAAAAGTAGTGCGTATAAACCTGGTATTTTCACTCTGAAAGATTTTATCACCACACGCACCATTGTTCAACGGGGGCAACCTGCTTACGCGCTAATTAGTTGCTTCCTCTAATACTGGTCGTCTCTGTTGATTTTACAAGCGCTTCTATGGTTAACTGTACGCAGTGGTCTAACGTTCCGCTCTCTAAGAGTTTCAAAAACGCTTCGGTTTTCCAGACTGTTGGTTATGTGGTAGACTTGTTTTGAGGCACTACAGCATATACAACATCATCTGAATCTACATGATTCATGTTTTGTGAGAGTGACTATAAAATTGAGACAATAATCCTTACGGTTGAATGTGAAGAGGCTTGTACAATACAAGCAGGGTCAGAAACTTCCTCTCTAAGGAAAAATATGAGGGGGAACGAATGGCGTATGATCCGAGGCAATAGGTAGAGTAGATCTATCACTCAGTCCCATCGCCGTGCTAACTTCAGCAGGCATTGACCGTTTATTTCGGTGTGCAAATAGGACAAGATTTATTCGACAAATGACAATACCATCAACCAAACTCCAGAACTTGTCTTATTCTCGTGTGACAGTTCGTACAAAACTGTTTAACATCGCCGACTTAGAAGTTCGTTCCAGTGAGTGTTCCGTGTTAGGTGGAAAGTTTGTATCAGACCCACAAATCAACGATAGACAGACTGTGACCCCACGTTGTGTTATTCAGAAAATTTGTAAAGATTATTCTCCATTCACACTAATTGCGCCGGTGGTCAGTTCTCAAGTTAAAACTGAGGCTGAAGTGTTGTGTTTTGAAGATTACTTTTCAGTTTATGCATAGACTTTCTGATGTCAACATGAAACATACGGCACAAATGTTCTATGATTAACGATCCTTAGTCATCAGTTTCCCAATCGTTTGGGCGATTGATATCATCTATGTTTGTGCATACGTTCTGAGAGCATGTAATTAAAGCTCTCGATGTAGGATTTCAATAAACTGTTAAACCTATACTACTTTCGACTTTTTCATGGGTTTTGTTTATTCGGTTTATATTGTCACAACATCTGTTCACAAAAACTCACTAGTTTGCTATTTTTGTATCCAGCCTGCATTCTCCCTCACTGCTACCACGCCTGTTCGCTAACTATTGATTGGCTCAAGTTCGTTAGAGTAACGATCAAGAAAGGAAACATGAAGTGTCTGTGTCTATTGACCCGACTCAAAGATAATTCTTAGGTATACTGTCAATACTGGATTCGCTGAGCCCCATTTTCTTCATTGTTAAACTCGTTACCTACATTCTTCAGTCAGATTAATTGTGTGACAAATCAGAAGCTATTGTATCCCTATGCATCTGATCTGTCTATCTGAGTGTTTCTGTGTTAAGGGTTCTATGAACTGATCCATAACGCAAAACAGAACGCTCATATCGCAACCCTTCTGGCTATACTTTGAGTAGCTAACCACAAGCGAATTTCATGAGTCCGGTAGCTCCAATTCGTAATGGTTATGAACATGGACGAGTTCTTCATCCGTGAGTTTTACGTGCATTTTGGTGTTCCATATCTTAAATGAACTTCACTAATTTCCACGTTTTCCGTATCTCACATCTTATCTTCCGTCTCCTGTTATCTTAAAATCTCAATGTTTGCCTAACTTAGTTTAGAAGAGATCCATTTGCGAAAAATCTGGACTTCGACCGGATTCGAACCAGCGACAGAAACACCATGCCCAAACGCGGCAAGCGCTCTACCAGCTGAGCCACGAAGCTACGCCGGAAGCTCAGAAATTACTTATCAGTAATTCAACACCTTAGTTTAGTTTTTCCCATTGAAGAGTATCTATTGTTTACTCCCGGGAAATGCAGATTTTACCTTCGGTTTAGCCGGCCGACTGGCTAACTAGCATTGACCGGCTATGCTACAGACCTCCATTCCACAATTCCTCCTGGTCATATCCTCTCAGGTTCACATCGGATATGTAGTGTGTAAGTGGAGTCGCAAGTGACCTAGTGCAACTCACTTGTAGTGATTTATATGCACAGGCGTCGTTTAGCTTTTTAGGTTACTGTGACATGTTAGTCTGGACTCAAGAGCTGTCAACCATCTGATTTCCCTACGTAAATAAGATTGTCACCTGTCTCAAAGGTACTGTCGGGGAAGAACCCAATTCCCCGAAGATACCGTTTCCATTTGCCTTTGGAAAGAACTGATTCATTCTACTCCAATTGACCTTCATTGTCGGCACGGTCATGTGCCACTTCACCCGTCACGTGCGTTCACAACCTAGAGCTAATTCCTGGCATACTGCCCACATGCTCGTCCTTTAATTGGGACATCACTGTGCTGCCTGGATCTTTGTCTGGTCCACTTCTGTCCTTGTTTTCTGATTGGTCACAAACCTTTCAAATGTTTTCTAGTTTGTGACCGTGTTGTCTTTGGATTGGGTGACATGAAGTGGCTCTGTCCGAAGGCCAGTCGCCCTTGCTCAATACAACATATTGGCGAACGGGTCTGGTGATTTCCAGTTATGGTTGACGAATCCGTTGATTTAAAACGTCTTTTTGCGCAGAAGCTCAAGCTTACCGAGGCGCTTACTGATCGTTTATCTATATCAAGCTTGGCCCCACCGGCGTCGGCCGGTGGGAAACAATCAGTTGACGTTGTCGCAAGCGGTATCACCGAGTTTCATTACGATGCCCAGGCTGGCTTGAAGTTTGATGCCAGGTTCAGACGGTACGAGGACTTGTTCAATGTCGATTTCGGTACACAGGACGAACCGTGGAAAGTCCGTCTCCTCCTACGCAAATTCGGTACCGTTGAGCACGAGAAGTATGTCAACTATCCTTCCAAAGAACCCACGCGACAACTCCTTCGCGGAAACGGTTGAGACTTTGCGGTCCATCTTCGGTGATCAATCTTCTTCGTTCAACACAAGGTACCAATGTCTGAAACTGGTCGAGTCAGACGACTACGACTACGTCACCTATGCCGGCATTGTCAATCGCGAGTGCCAGCGTTTCAAGCTCGGTTCGCTTACCGAGGATCAATTCAAATGTCTGGTGTTCGTCTGCGGTCTCCACGCTCCGAAAGACGCAGACATCCGTACTCGCTTGCTGAACAAGGTCGAGCAAGATCCCACGACAATGCTTCAGATGCTCACCGCGGAATGCCATCGCCTAATCAACCTCAAACACGACGCTGCAATGGTCCAACGTGACACTGGTGCCGTACATGCAGTACATTCTGGCTCGTTCACTCACGGTTCGGAAAATGGTATGCGAACACAGAATCTCCCACGGTATTCCGGCCATGGTTCACTTCCCGCAGGACTTGACTCGCATCTTCTGTGCTCATACGCCAAGAAGTAACCTCCGTCCCCGTGCAGGCATTGCGGCGCCTGGCATTTTCATCGTGACTGTCCTTTCAGATAGCACCGTTGCTCTCGGTGTGATAAACTGGGGCACAAGAAAGATTTCTGTCAATCCCGGCACATTGACAATGGCTCCTCTACCTCCAAATCGCGGTACAACCCTATATTCAAATCGAAGCTCAGATCCAAACCGGTTGGCAGATCCCTGAGCCTGATGACCACTTTCCAAGTGAACGCCCCTGGTCGACGGAAGTTAGTTTCCGTTATGTTAAATGGCTTCCAAGTTCGATTACAGTTGGACACTACGTCGGATATTACAGTCATTTCAGAGAGTCTGTGGAGAACACTTGGTCGACCTCCAATCCGACGGACGTCTCATTCTGCCACCAGCACCTGTGGCGGCCTTTTGCAATTGGCTGGCCAATTGCAGTGTTGCGTCTCATTCCGAGGCACGGCTATTAACAGATTCTGCTACGTTTCGGGCTCGAATCTCAATGTACTCGGGCTTGATTGGACAGAACAACTTGGCCTGTTCGATTTTCCAATTCGAGCAATATGCAAACAGGTGCGGTTCCCTGCCGCACCACGCAATGTGACGACTGAGATCGTCCAACGGTTCACGCCAAAGTTTCAAGAAGGTCCGAGACGCTGCACTCAGACCCAAGCAATCCTGCATTTATCTCCAGGAGTTCAACCCGTCTTTCGTCCGAAAAGACCGGTACCGCATGCAACTTTGGTGCTCGTGAACCCAGAGCTCAAACGTCTTGAGGAACAGAGCGGCGTCCTCATTCTTGAGATCGTACCAATGACTCCAGCAACGGCGACTGCTACTGCCAATACTCTTCGACGACCGTACAGTCAGCCTAGCCTCACCGAAACGATTGTGTCTGACAATGGTACCCAATTCGTGTCTGGTCAGCTTGGCGAATTCTGCAGGCGCAACGTCACTGAACACGTTCGGTCGCCTCCAAATCATCCGCAGCCCAACGGACAAGCAAAACGCTTCGTCGACATACACAAACGTGCCCTTCTCAAATCGCAAAGGGAGGGGGCGTCTGAATAAAGCTTACGGCAACTCCTACTCGCCCACCGTAGGACTCCTAACAAGTTGCTGAACAGTAAACCATCTCCTGCCAAAGCCCTTATGAATAGTAAACTGCGAACCGCGCTGACCTCCGTGATCCCGACGAAGCAATCAGTACAGAGACAATTTTCTTCAGACGAACAAGCTCCGTTATTGTGGTGGAGTGCAGTCAATCGTGTACGCCATATCTGCATTGGCCAATCCGATTGTTCGACATTGACCTATATATATAGTATCCATAACAGACTAGATGGGATATTGTGTGTGGTGTAGTGAATACACATCTTGCTCTGAACCTGAATTGTTCTACATGGTGACGGAGATGAATCACCCAGACTGGATGGGTGTGAGCCCAATGCGGGATTGAATCTCCGACCACCGTCCCAGCTGAACATGAATGAGGATGACGGACTCCCAGAAAGATGGAAAATGTGGAAGTCGCAATTTCAAGGTTTCCACACGCTAGCTCGACCATCGTCAGCCGAGAAATTTCAAATGGCGATGTTTCGACATGCCATCGGAGAGCAGGCCGTCCGCTACATTAATACATTTCCGTATGCGGCAGACGAAGACCCAGAAGACTGAGAAAACGTGGTGGAGAAATTAGAATGTTATTGTTTGGGATTTACGAACGACACTTTTGAGAGATATAAATTTAATTGCCGCGTCCAAGAACCAGGATAATTCGTATGTCAACTTGGTCAAGCTCTGAGATCCATGACCACAACCTGCGGTTTCTGTAACTGCATGCATGACAAACTGATCAAAGATAGGTTAATTATCGGAATGAGAAACGGCAATGTAACAAAGAGAATGCTGCGGGATCCGCAGTTGACGCTCAAATAATGCACTGATGTGTGTCGAAATGAAGAGGCAGCCGACAGAAAGGCAGAAGCCCTCAAAATTCACTCAACAGAGGATGTCAATGGCGTGATGACCAAAGAACCAAGAAACCCTCTAGCAGGCTGCACTTTCTGCGGAAGAACCCATGGTTTCAAGAAAGAACAACGTCCAGCATGGCGAAAAACTTGCACAAAGTGCGGTAAAGCGAATCATTTCTCTGTTTGCTGCAAAAGTGGTCCAAGTGTGGCAAAGACAACCCA
>JTDE01022081.1:6588-20635 GCA_014338405.1 Paragonimus skrjabini miyazakii
TAAAAGGATTTTCTGTTTGTGTCGGTCACCAACTTGGCGTTACTAAAACTGTGTCGTCAGCCAGCTGCGCTGACTTGACAGATGGGCTGAGTATTTTGCTTACAATTCCGGTTTCGAGATTTGGAATTCAGCCTACGCAAAACGACAGTGCTGATCGTTCGGCAGACTGTCCAAGTTGTCACACATCGTTGAGGTCATTGTCTTATTGTTTTTACACGAACACTTGTCACTTCTTTTGCTGTTATGTCACAACTTAGACCGGTGATCACAGACCTCAAGTACTTCGACAGGGGGACAAAACGCCATGGAACAGATGTTTCACGTAGGAGAATTTTAGGCAGTCAGAAGTAGTGTACATTCCATGACATGAGTGAAGATTCTTACTAGTAGTTCATAGATTTCGTGTGAAGCAGATCTAGTTGTTCTTGTGAACCGGCATCTTGCTCTGGTAGAACCTGTTGGGACCAGTGTACCGAATGGTTGCTGAAACACGCAATTTCAGTTTAATCGGTAAAGCCAGATGTGTCCCCCAATGATCATGCAAAATGTGAACAACCAAACGACAACTGGATAGCCAGTCCATGCTGCACTAACTGGTAATGTTCCGGAACGCACTTAAAGACGAGGCTCGGTGAGCGCTTGAAACAGTACATTTTGGCTCAGATTAAAATGACCATTATTTAAACCGAGATCTCTCAGCATTTCCTGTTCTTCTACCGGCGCCGCCTTTCCATTGAATCAGTCGATAACCGTATCATACTAACTTACTTATGCCATTTCTGTGATTACATTTGCGACACATTCATTCGGGACAGAATAGTGGTAGGAATCCGGAAGAAACAACTTGCTCAGGAACTTCTCCGACAGGGAAACCTGTTATAATTGCAATGCATTGATGTACGCTAGAACGAGGAATCAACCGATTTTCAGTGGAGACCTCTGAACCCTGGGAAAACGGATGTGCTCAACATAATAAGATGGCCCAAGTTTAGAAAGAAAACTTTAAATACTTCGTCTTGAAACCCTTCCAGTTTTTGCGACACCAGGCACATCCGGCGGAAGGTAGATTCTCTATTCGGAAGTCGAATTTTTACGATGTGTTTCAAAAAGAATAATTTTGCTCGGTGTTTTCACTCAGGCACAGTAGATGCCATCATGACAAAGAAATCCATCGAGAAAGTCTTTGTTGTCAACAGCCTGGAATTCCAGGCAAAAATAAAATTGGTTTGCGCCCATATGGTTGTTGATAGTCAGTCAGTGAAATTTCAACTTTGTTCAGGGGCCACCGTCAATGTTCTCCTGGCGAAGTTTTGCGTCCATATCGCAGTAAAGAGCACCGTTGTTGATTTATGAATGTAGAACGGCTTTTGACTGTGACCAGAAAACATAGTCACAATGGACGTAATGATCCCCAAGAACAACACGGACCCTTGAGCTTGCAACCTTCAAGAAAACCTTATACCGGTTCTCGATGTGGATGCTGTTCAGTTGGTGGGATTTGTCCAGTTTAACCTAGATTAGTTTGTTTGTGCATGCTGGACCATCTCGAACCTTATTGATTGTTATCCTTGTGTTTTTGATTCTGAGTTGGGTAGGTTCAACGATCAAGCACATTTGTAATCAGACGAATCAACCAGACCGTTAGCACTTCCGGTGGGACAAGTACTTTTGGCTTTACGA
Source organism: Paragonimus skrjabini miyazakii (assembly GCA_014338405.1). Taxonomy (NCBI): domain Eukaryota; kingdom Metazoa; phylum Platyhelminthes; class Trematoda; order Plagiorchiida; family Troglotrematidae; genus Paragonimus; species Paragonimus skrjabini miyazakii. The sequence goes on from JTDE01022081.1 coordinate 8,269, forward strand.
GAAAAGTTCAAAGTGAAGCGTTCACTAGCATTGCGCGTTATTGCTAAAGTTGATGAGTCGATCGGTTGGGTTTGTCAAATCACGGTCGTCGCCAAGGGAGTTGGTAATCTGCGTGTATGCATAGACCGAAAGCCGTTAAACTATGCTCCAGGGAGGGAATATTATGCGTTACTCAGGTTGGACCACCTACTGCCCGAACCACCAAAAGCAGTGCACTTCACCAAAGCAGATTTGCTCTCCGCTTTTTGACGCGTAGTGCTGGATGACGTATCGAGTTATCCAACGAAGTTCGGTACACCTTTTGGATGGTGTTGTTGGGTACGTCCACCGTTGGGTCTAAAGGTATCAAGTGAACTTTTTCAAGAGCGGCCGTTGCAGACATTTGACGCCTTATGCGGTATGACATGCATGCAGACGATATCTTAGTCTGTGGTACAACATTGGAAGAGCATGGCCAGGGCCTTCACCAATCTTTGGGGCGTTGCTCATATAGGAATATGAAGCTGAAACCGGAGAAGGTCGAAGTTCGAAAGGTGGAGATCATTTTTCTGACCTTGGACGAAATAAAACCTAGCATGAGGAAGATCATAGTAATCAAGGAAACGTCTGCTTAAGCGACGTGGGGGCTGCCAGTCGGCTTAATGGGATGAACAACTATTCAAGCCGCTTTTTTCCCCAACCCGCTTAGCAGATATTCTCAAACCGGCCAAAAACTTGACTCGCTAAGGAGAGACATGATAACGGAGAGAAGCGTAAGGGAGGACGTTCAAGAAACTCAGGTGACTGATAACCAATTACAGTGTGACAGCAGCGAGTACGGTTTAGGCGCAGTACTAACTCAATAAAAAGGCCGCTTGATTTTCGGAATAGGACGCTGAAAAAAGCCACACGGCAGTATGTGCAGATCAAAAAGGAAGTAATGGCCATAGTCTGTGCAGAGAAGCGTCTTGTTGATTTCACCTTTGAGGGAAAACCATGTTGTTTACGGACTACAGTTTTCTGGTATCCATTTTACGTATACCTTTACAAGCAGTTACACGACGTTTGCAGCGAATTCCTACTTGTCTTCGGAAGTATACTGTGGGTATATTTTATAAATCAGGGTCGGAAATATTTGTCGCGAACACTGTCTCGAAGACTTGTCTGTCAGACTTCTGCCGGACATGGGCGTCGTTACTCTTGCACGGCATATCTCCATCAAGGAGGAACGTCTCCAGCATATAAACTGTTAAACGGCAATAAAACCGTTTGTACCTTACTCTAGAATACTGTCATAAGCGGGCGGCTTCGAGATCGAAGGCCACTGCCAACGGAACTGATGCATTATTCCAATTTTCGAAACAAGCCAATGAACTAGCGTTCAATGGAAGCAAGATATTGATCTCAAAGTTCTGTGCTGGAGAACATTCACCGTGTTCACTTAAGAATGAATATCGGAAGTGCACACAAATTAATATTTTGGCCTCATACGTAGAGTCAACACCGGGATATATATATATATATATTTAAAATGGGCACACACTGAGTAGCGAACGATTTATTATGACGTTCCAAATCCACACTAGGACCCGTAATCAAACAAATGTGTTGGAATGAGATTGTTCTGCCGCTCACCGCGTTCGCTTGTCAGTCTGTCCTCGGTCGTTGTTCGTTTCAATGTCAACGATGCTGACGTAGTGGCTGTCTACATCTACGTGTCGATTGAACGAATTGCGCGAATAGAGAGCCTCCAGTACAATCCGTTCTTTCATCTTTGCCCGTACGACCACTTTCGCATGATCTATGTTGACCTCGTGGCCTGTGTCCGCGCAGTTGTGATCTACGGTTGGCTCATCGCATCGCTAGTTTGTGTTCGTGCACGCGTGTGCGAAGCTGTTTACTTTTCTCTCTTACATACTGTTGGTCACACCCCAGATATGAAATCGCGTAGACCACGCCAGACTGTTCGTGTGGTTCTACACGATCCTTAGCGTTCACCAAAACTGAACGGTGTTGATTTTGGCTTGTGTGATATTTGGATACCCAGTGGTTGAAGCATCCTTTGTGTTGCTTCAGATTTGCCGCGAATATACGGCACTGTCATTCGCGTTTTGGGTTCTGTACGTTCAGTTCTTGTGAAACCCCCGACATGTCTTTTATAAAACTGCTGGGGTACCCATTAGAAGTGAGCAGTTTGAACAGATGCTTTCGTTCTTGTCTTCTGAGGTCAGTTGAACTACAGTGCGTGTCTGCACGTCGAAATAGTGTTCGCTTGCAGCTTTTAAGTTGACAGGCTGGATGGTTGCAATCGAACCTGAGAATGACGTCAGTCGTTGTCGGTTTACGGTGGACAGTAGTTCCAGGTTTGCCATCAGGTCTTCTTATGACCGATATATCGGGAAACGCCAGGCGTGAATTTTCTTCCTCTTCGCGTTTGAAGGTTATTCTATCTATCATGTTATTCAGACAACTGTGGGATTGCTGAAGCTGAGTACGAGGTGAAACAACAAATGTGTCATCCACATATCGAAACCACACTTTAGGTATGAATGTCTGAAAGGCTTCACACTCGAAGTGCTTCATTACGGCGTCTGCAAGTAACCCTGATATGGGTGAGCCTATTGGTGTGCCTCTCTTCTGCAGGTAGACTCGGCCGTCAAATTATAGGTAAGTCTCCATGCAAAGCTCCATTAACTGAATCAATTCTTTGGAGGAAAGATTCGTCCTATTGCGGAGGCTATTGTCCTCATTTATCAGGAGCTTCAAACTTTCTAACGCAAGTTTCTCCGGTATGTTAGTGAAAAGCGACGTAACATCGAACGAAACCAGTGCGTCGTCTTTCAACTCCAGGCCCTTAATCTGTCTCAAGAAGTCAGTCGAGCTGTTTACGTCATGATTATCGTGAGGTAAACATGGCCAGAGAATACGAAAAAGGAACTTCGCCAATTTGTAGTTCGGGGCCGTCCTGGATACAACGATTAGTTTCAATGGTACTTGATCCTTGTGGACCTTTGGTATCCCGTATGGTCGTTACATTGGTCCCTCAATAGGTCTAAGGTATTCAGCCTGTTCTTCTGTAAGTGATTTCTTTTTCTTGAGATCTGTCACAGTTTTGGTGATTCGGGCCCCCAGGCTTTTTGTAGGTTCCTTATGACATGTTCGTACGTTGCGGAGTCTTTTCAAAAGGTCGTTCACTTTGTCTTTATAATCTTGTCTATTCAATACGGCTATGGCGTTCCCTTTGTCTGTGGGTAAGACGACAATCTGGTCGTTCTTTTCAAGTGTAATCAGTGCTTTATTTTCATTAGTTGTTAAGATGGTTGTTGGTTTTCGACTGGCCAGGTGTTGACACATCTTTGTCCTGATAAACTGCTGCATTTGCTCATCTAGACCACTGCGTTTCAATCCCGATTAAAATCATACAGTAAATTCTGATGTGGATGCGTCTACATAATTGAATTTCAGACCTTTTAACAGAACGGCTTTTGCGTTGAGTGTCAACTGATGGTCTGATAGGTTGTATATAAGTTCGGTGTTTTGTTTCTTGGGCAGATTGAGGTGCTGGAATTTTTGATTTAGTTGTTTATTTGTTTTTGTTCTGCTAGAGTCTGTTGAAAGTTTTATGGCTTCTTCAGTCTTGTTGATCCATTCGGAATCGAATAATTCGGTAGCTGCCTGTTTGGATTTTTTGCACTCGCTTCTGTATCGTGTCAGACGGCGGTGTGCATGGTTAATAAGTTCATGATGCATTCGTTTCTGGTAACGCCTGCTGATAATCCTAGCACGTTCTGATTGGATCAGCGGCTGGCATGTAACGCTCTTAGGGAAAACATTATGACGAATGCAGTTATGTAGGAAGAATAGTTGCTCACGGACGGAGCCTTCACGGTTGGCATAGTTCTCCAATTTCCCCACACATTTGAGCGCGTTGCATCCGAAAATTTGGTTAATAAATGAAAATGTCTGCAGCTCAAGTAGCATATTTAAAGTATTTAAAAAGTGCACACACTGAACAGTGACGTCTCAAATTCACACTAGGATATATATATATATATATATATATATATATATATATATAATTGTCCGGTTTACCGAATGGACGACTCCCATCAAATAAAGGAACGGATGATGATACAGAAACTGTCGAAAAGACTGTTGCGTAAGTTGGCGGTCACCATATTTATTCATAACGGAAAATCTCCGAAACTAGTGGGATGGTTCAGCGACTTCTTTGAAGTGGGCTTTGTGCGCACGACAGTCACGCAGTGGGCAGGGAGCACGCTGTGATGTCACTTTATCCGTCATGGAATGTCAGAGGAGCCGGCATTTGATAACGGACCGTTATATAATCAGTGCAGACTCTTAAGATTTTAGTGAAAGTTAGCGTTTCACGCATCGGTTTACCACCACTTGTTATAGTCATTCAAGTAGAAAGGGGCAGCAGTGGAGGAAGCGAGAAGAGTATTGTCTGGGGCTAAGTATACCCACGGTGATCTTTTTTTTGTTTCTGGATAGAAAGAACACGTCATCGCGAAAGACTAGAGTTAGTGCAATACAATACTAGGTTAGTTGGGGAACGCTGATCCTCGCAGTGAGTACTCTATTTCACTCAGGAACTGAGTCGCTGATCATACTGCACGAGCGTCTACAAAGGCGAATGTTCCGTCAAAAACATTATAATGACTTGAAAATCGAGATGGGATATGGTGAGCCCTATTCCTGGGCTTGATAAGCACCGATGGAAAGGGACTATTGAAGGAGGAAGTGGCAAAGTAAGCTACGGAATCAGGTTTGACAACAACGGGACTCGCCGGAACCGTGTTCATTTGAGGCGGCGTTGGCGAAGACAAGCGGAATCGAATAGGGTATACGAAGACCTTTATGTGGTACACCCACCGTTGGTGTTAAAAACGTCAGAAAAACACATTGGCAAGAGATACAGTGTGAATAATATCGATTGGTCAGCAAAACTCGAGTAGGGCAGGAATGTGATTATTGACGCTAGTTATTGGTTTGAACAGACGCAATCCCAGGTTAACCGATAAAGCCACATATGGCTACCAGTAATCATGCGAGATGACAGTCACCTGATGAGCTACGTCGATTGGGGCAGTCGGGCAAGGCGACTAACGACATACATCCAATTAACACGCGAGAAACGAGAAACCAACTGATCAACACCATTGAATAACAGATAATCATTATGGATACGAGATAAGTGGCATGCCATCCGATGATTCCAAACAAGCCATCTAGTAATGAAAATAAGTTAGCGAGTTGTTCGGTAAATCGAAGTGTTTATTACATATATAACTGTTTTGTACTACAGTAGACTTTAATCGGAACCCTGCCTTGACCCTGATTTTTACGAAGGACTACTCAACACAACGTACGAGAATTAACTTGATCTCTACCATACCTAACGTGTTAGCATTTATTTTGTCTTTATTGCTTAGTACGACTTGGGAAGCAGACATTACGAAAGAGAAGGAAAGATACCACCTCAATCCAGGATGTGTTGTTCAAATCCTAGAATAGCCCAATACATGCCGCCGTCCATCAGTCGGTGTGTTTCTCTACTACAGGGTGATTTTGACTTGATAGACTAATGCACACTTATGAAATAGCCTAGATGCAGGGATATGCTGATCAAGTGTGTAGCGGCATGCAATGTTGACACTTGGTTCTAATGCTTCAGACGAGACTTGAATCTGTAGGGAACTGTCAAACGTTTCACACCGAAAGTAATCTTTGACAAAAGGCTCGTCTTTTAACGAAGCGGCCAGAACACATCACGCCATATTGATTGGTCGATCCAATTCTGGTGGTATAGTCGTGGGTATTGGTATGGTTCCATTCAGCCAATCAGAGTGCAGCGGTTCGGCCAAACGTCTGTGCGCCATCTGGACTGTTTTCTCGCGTTTGCTTTCTGATGCCGTCTGCAACGTGATTTGTTCTAACGCCCTGATTGCTATATATGACCGATTCATTTGATTCGCTCTGCGTCTGATTGCTGTGTATGATTGTCTCGTTTAACTTGCTTCCCGTCTTGTCGACCATATATGATGATCGTTTCCTGTTCTAAACTTTGAGTTTCTGTTACCTAATTTTGACTAGGGGTTTCCAATAAACATTTTTGCCGCGTCTTTTCTTCTTCTTGGTTTTGGATCAAACGATTGAACGCGCGATAAAAGAGACGATCCAGCAATATCTTCTCAAGGTTACCCATTCCATCCGTCCTCGTTCTGTGTTACCTTTGATATCCACGCATTCATTTTCATCCTGGCTGGCTAGTGATTGACAATTTCTGTGAGACATAGGTGTTATCAAGTATTTCTCTCTTTGCTCTATCATTTAAGATGCACATCGAGGCTTTCAAGTGTGAAAACAATGGTTTAGTACTAGAATATGAAGTTTTGGGCTTTCATACCCGTTTATATATTTGGCATCGGTGGGAGTATGGGTAACAAAAAATGAACTCATAGTTCTAAGGCTCGGGCAGTGTTCTGCGGCTCGAGGAATTTTTGACGTCATCTAACTTTTTAATATCAAAATGTGAGGGTTTCATTTATGAGTTTATAGTTAAAGTTTAAAGCAATTCGTTCCCTGGATGGACTTGAATAAGGGAATGAGAAGACGTCTTCTCATTGCCTTATTCAAATATAGTTAGCGGTTTTACTATACGGCTGCGATGCATAGTCGTTGGAAGTAAAGGTTATACAGCTTGCTGATGTCCGTGATTACCAATGTTTACGTTCATTTACACGCATCAGATGGCATCAGCGGGTAAGTAGTCAGAAGTTCTGAGAGACTGATCGCGTTCAGTCACAGACATCCTCAAGACGCATAGAACTAGTTAATTGGATTGTGTCGGGAAATCTGTTTGCCGCGTCGTGCACTTTTTGCTGATTACCCAACTCACTGGTGCTAATTAAGAGAAGGTCGGTCTAAGACTTATTAAAAGGGCATGAAGACGACGCGTAGTAGGTTGGACATGGTGGATCGCATTCATCTTCCAGGCTGAATACTCTATAATACATACGGCCTCCGTCAAGAAACAGAAAATCTAGCGGGTAATCAGGTAAAGTAACGTGAATGTTGTTGTTTGACTGACTTGTTTGTGAAGTGGCAACGGCTAATCACTGGGAGCAATGAACGTCACATAAAAGTCGTCTTACAGTTGTATTACTCCCGTTTACAGCTGGGTTGTTTGTATACAAGTTGTGAGCACTTTAACACTGATTGTTTGAACGTAGAGGTGTTGGGCGTTGTCCTTTCCCTTTCCGTCTCCGACCTTGGGATTATTCTTATAATTGTTATATGGCAGCTAGGCGTCATCGTCAACCACCGACGTACTGCTGTCAATAGTAGTAGTACTAGTGATGGCAAAGTGGTTTATTTCGAGTCTTTTACTCTTGATTTAGAAGCCTCATTAGGATCGATTTAATTACAGTTATCTGAGAATAACGTCAGTATTTGAAGTCTGTCTTCGTACTACTTTTCTTGGGAGGGGATCGTGTTCTCTCGTTTTACTCGTTAACACTGTGGTTGCATAAAATTTTTTCGTCTGCAAGATTAACTCCATTATTACGTGGATGTTGTACCACGGTTCTAACTAGCACACGCGTTCATATCTTGATCGACGTCCTTACCACTGGTCTCTGTTGCAGGAAAAATTGCCCCATGGTCTGGACGATTTTACTCACTGCTCGATCCGACTTATGCCAAGAACCACATACCTATTATTGCGTCTGTGTCCGAGCATCAACCAACCTCATGGAGCTCGTACTACTTTGATATGCAGATGCTGACCGTAATGTTTCCAGGTCAGTTTATTCGGTGGGCTTTTTTCGCATTTATGGTTCTGGTTTTTTATTCTAGTTGGCCTGTATTATCTGTTCAAGCAGCCAACTGTTGAGGGGATATTCATCATGACGTATGGAATCACCAGTTTGTACTTTTCGGTAAGTAATTTCATTACCTTGCCCACCTTTGTTTATCACTCTGTACCAAATTTTCAGTTGCCTCCTGTTTATCGTCTTTCACTGGTTTATTCGGTTTTTCTCGACCATTTAACTAGAAATACAGAGTGGCCATAAGTCACAATATTACCAGGGGTGAGCACAATTGGCGTGAGTCAGTAGTTCAGTTTCCAGCTATCATACCACGAGATGGTTGTTGCGTTGTGACGTACTGTATCACATGGGGACTTGACTCTGTAAGGCTGCTCAAACTGACCATAACCGCACCAAGAATCGAGTTCAACTTTACGACCGCGTGATTAATAGCTGGGCGTCGTTACCATTGAGTCTTATGTTAACTGCTGGTTGATGAATGCAAGAAATCCCTGACCTACTTTCCACTGATGAAATCTGAAAACCTACACAGAAATTTGATTTCGTTCGAATCCGCTTCCTGTTTGCATGTTATGGTAGTCACTGAGTGAGCACGAGTGGGCGGTATCTACCAGTATGAAAAAGTTATCACATACTTCTGTGGGAGCCTGTGCAGAGCTATGGGACAGGTACAGGGTAAGCTACCAGTGAAATGCAACGTTGTGACAGTCGGGCTTTGCATTTCTGCCTGCACGATGTTTGCTTTGCGCTATTATAAGTCACAAACGCACACCCCATCTCTGTCTTTTGACCATAGCGCAGGGTCGAATTTATCCACGCACATGGATTAGTCTGTCACAATGATTGAAACCAAAGAATGCCTGCATATAGTCGTCACCGCGTGTGGCTTGCACTAGACCATTTGCCGTTCCACACACTGCCCGTATTCAGTGTAAACCTAAATGAATAAGACCAGGAGGCGTGTGAGTGGATGTTCTTGTAGTCTAGCCAGCTAATGCTAATAAGCCGGATGGTGGGTTTGTTTAAAAGTGAAGCCCTTATCCCTCTATAAAAAAGGACACTAATGCTAACACTGAAGCTGCAAAAGAAGTTGCTAAAACTGCAGAGCAAGAAGTATTTCTATATAAGGCTACATATTAGTGCAATCTATATAAAATTAAGAAGAACAACAAAGAATAAAGTTTGAGAACTAGGTAAAACCTTCGGCGTACAGCGGATTAACAGAGCTTAAGCTAAGAGGCAGAAGGGTTACGACTCAAACTCTGGAAAGGAAGGTGTTAGTTGTCAAGCGAAGAGAGTCGCGTTAATTGGTGCGAACAAAAAAATGTAACTAATCTTACTTTCCCCGGACATATTCATCGTCTCTTCGCCGACAGTGTGCTACGAGTACGTTGATGACCCGTCAGTTCGGGACGGTCGGTGCATTCGCGGCCGCGTTCATCACAACACCCTATGGTCGTGTCACCACGACCTATGGCACCTGTGGTTCTTTTACGTACCGCGCGCTTGAATTTACTGCCGTGCAGCTGTCTCTCATTGAAATTTTGGACGCCCGTCCTGATCATATTCCACGGTTTGGTCTTGTTCAAGGCTGCGTCCCCCCAAGATTCATATCGATATTTATTTGATAAAATCCTCGTATGGTAGTTTCTCCCCACCAAGATTTCGCCTACTTGCTTCAAGCTATCCGCACAGCAGCTGCTTCGGAATCCGTTCCTTAGCCATCCTACGGATGTTTCATCCGACGAGACTGGTTGAACTTTGACATGGTTTCAATCCCGTCCGTGCCCGCTTGCCAAAGTACCTCAGTGTTCATGACCATTTCCGACCATTGGATAGCCACGATTCATCTTGATCACTGCAAATAGAAGCGTCTCAGATACCGCATATTCCGTCAGTACAATATCTGAGTTTCACCACCGTACAACAACGTGGCAGCACCATTATGTGATCGACAAGTAACTTGGTGTTCGTCTGAGGTTTTTTAGACACGTCTTTCAAGACGTCCGTATGCAGCCCCAGCTTTCAACACACAAGCAGTTCACAGGCTACTCTGTGAGTAAGTTGCTACCCAGACATCAGAGTCTGCGCGGATGTCCACAATGTCCTCACTGATGCGGATTCCAGGCGTAGGCACCACACCTCCGACCAGAGAAGGTTGAAAGAGGGAAACTATCTTACCCTTATCGATCTACAGGTCGACTTTGACCGACGCGGTAGTGAAAGCCTTTGCCATTCTCAGTAATTCTACACTGCGCGGAACTGGCGCACTCATTTGCGAACATCTGAATTTTCAGCAGACAACCATTCGCATGGTCTTCTATTTGAACACCGGTTTCCATGTTCTGAAGAGCACCTGTTATAGTTGCGGACAAGTAGAAGTCAAACAGGGTTGGAGCCACGACACAATTCTGATTTTACAACAGTGACAATTTTGATATCACCAAGGGTTGACCCGTAGGTTTGCACCTTCCTCTTCATACCCGCGTATAACATTTTAATTCAATTAAAGAACCCACCTGGACATCCAAACTCATTAGGCACCACCCACAACGTATCGCGGCTGATGAAATTAAACGTCTTGGTCAAATCCACAAGCGAGCGTACAGCGACTGCTTCCGTTCACGGTACCTTTCCTGGAGATAATAGGCGGCGATCACTATGTCGGTTGTGACGTGACTCATCCCGAATCCTTTCCGTTTCTCATGAACATTCTTCAAGATTTCTGCATTAAGCCGATTGAGCGGCGTTCTTGCAAGAGGCTCTCCAGCACAGCTCAGCAGACCAATTTCTCAATAGTTATCTGTGCTCTGTTTGCTTCCTTTACCTTTGAACAAAGGATCATTCTGAGCATCTTTGAACTCCTACTAGACTGCTTCTTGCTTTTAGATAGTTAACCAACTGGAGCAGAACGCAACCCAAAGCCAGGCTACCATGCCTCAAAAGTTCCTCTGGCAACCCATCTTCTTTCGCACCTTTTCAATTTCACAGTTGTTCGATATCCTTTTAATTCTCGGTCAGGCCGGAGACTAGAGCAAATGTCAATTTGATGACTCAGTGTTATTTAGTCATTGGTAGAAAACTGATCTCACAGACTTCCAAAAATGTTTGCGCCAGGTTCTCATACTGTCTTCCGGCTGTAGGCGTGAAACACAAGTGTTTTGGCAGAGTGCACCGTTGTCGTCAAATCAGTCTGAGAGTTTTAAACACTGGATATCAATTCGCCCGATGGCTGCTACCGCGATCTACTCCTTGAGGTGTCATTAACATTCAGTAGTAGTGGACGCTGGAGTCTCTGAGAAGAACAGGTTACACACTGATAAGCCGTCCTCCACGTTGAATTCCTCGGTCGCTTATCACCCAGTCTTTGCCGTTGTTCGAATATTCCACAGTAAACGGGCTTTCAAGCGTGAACAAACAATTGACCCGCCCATGATCCATGCTACTTTCAATCACGCGAATGTCGTGCTGTCGCACGACCACGTAGTCAAGCAAAATGATCGTAATCCCTTCGTGGGTGAGTCCTTGTGGTCATGTTGCTCACATCGGGCTGGAATCGGGTGTTTGTGACAACTAGTTCGTGGGTAGCACACATGTGGAGCAGACGACAACCGCTCTCATTATTTTTACCAACCCCATGATGTTCGAGGGCCCTTGGCCAAGCCGCTGGGTCGTACCCAACCCGCGCGTTATACTTATTCCAAACAAGCAGTCGACCACTCACATGTGTCCGGTGGGCTGTGGTGGACAGCTGACCTTGGAACTGGCTCTTTATATCGTCGGGTTGAACCGTAACACTAAGAAATGTAGCAGACTTGCCTCGACCGAGTTGCGGACACATGAACACGATTTAGGGGCTGATATCATGCAGTTCGCCTATCATCGAAGAATTGACGCGATCAACTATTGCGAAACAAACACCGTGCCCTGGGCATCTTCTGTCCGGGAACTTATTCAGTATAACTTGCATCAAATCCCTGCGTCCTGGAGCTTGCCTCGATCTGCAAGCTTTTTTCACTTTAGACTGCGGGGTCAGTGCCGTTGCTTCCCAGCTTCATCACGATCATTGCGGTACGGCGTTCTCGCTTTCAGGTGCTGCATCGATCCAGCGGCCTGCGCATATTTCATATACGGACGGACAATGCCCTGTGTTTTTGAGCATGTCTCAGTTTGAGTTGAGGGAACTCAACTTGAGTCTCTGACTTAACATTTTTCCCTGTGAAAAAAGCAGGAACCCCACGTGGAGCTAGTGATTTAAGAGTCTGACCCAACTGGCAGTGTGGAATTAACCCAACTAACGTCGGGCTCACCAATTTGTAGGGGACTAACCCAATACAACGGTATAAGTGCCAATATTCAGTTCAAAACGCTGTCGCCGAATAACTGGCTACAGGCAGTCCCAATCTATGCGAGACAGGAATGTCAAGGAGACGAGACGCGCGCACCGAAAGTGTATTGCTAAGCAGAATCAATTCAAACAAGTGATGTTCAATCTGTACCCCACTGAGACTGAGGTTCATAATTGCATCTCG
>JTDE01022081.1:20735-30887 GCA_014338405.1 Paragonimus skrjabini miyazakii
GCTGAAGCGACAGCACCAATTGTATTTCTTCATTTTACTGATACGTCTTGTTTATAAAATAACCAATAGAAACTCAATAAATCGAGATTTGCTTTGTGCCACGAAGACTGGTTTTTGCTTTCGTTCCGGGAGGCCGTGATTTTTCAACATCCGTACGTGCACTGTTACAACATTTGAACAGAAGTGATATGAAATGCAGACCGTCGAAAATCGTCAAAGAAGCAATACTAGGTTGGACTACAAAACGCTGTGTATAGCGTACTTTCAGTCGGGATTATATTATTTGGATGTACAGTTCTTCTTGCGGCGTCGAAATCGAAGGCCTTTAGTTTGAAGATCAAACAGGTGATTCTTCTACTGGGAAGCCCGTAGGCCCGATCCAACACCCAGTGTGAATGTTGGAAAGTGTGAGTTTGTGGACAACTTCGTAACCGTAGTGACTGTCTGTCAGAAGATAAATAAACTGCTGTCACGTTCCAGAGGGTGATGTCACTTTTGAGGAGCGGTGTATTAGGGAGACGAGTATCTTAGGCAAACTGGATTAATTAACCAGTCGAATATTATCTTTCATTACCAAATTCCGCTTGACGAACCTAAATATGAGACGCCGTGTGATTGTGTGCGCAAGACTGATCGCTTCCTCATTGGTCTGTTAATTGAGCGTATATGACCAAGTATGTTCATCAATCTTAGTATTTGTGCATGGAGAGCAAACTGAATTTGTGTACGGATATTATGTTTTACAACAGTGGCGGAATGTTTGTTCAATCGGGTACTGCTACTTCCACCGTTGGACAAAAATGGACGGGAGCAGTCAGCATCAGCCACCTAGCTTGGATCTCTCTTGAAAAAGATGCGGCTTGCACTCGTCCCTCGCCGCACTATTTGAATACCTACCCATCTAAAATGAACAAAAGGCTGTTCTACTTTCTGATTATACAACCTTTGCAGGTTTCCGCACATTCAATCGCCCAAAATTTCTTTCGGTTTAACACAACCTCATCCGGCTGGGCTTGCTGATTGTCGGGGACCAGATTTCAGTTATCTATTAGGATGTGGAAGGCGGACTGTTGAGTCGCTATTTCGCCAGAAGTTAGCTAGAGTAATGACTTAATCCGAGCCCGCGGGAAGAATCCGACCTACAGTAATCAACTTACTCGTAGGTGACTGTTTCCCGTATACCAGGTCATCATTTATCCATTTCGCACATCATCCCGTTGGCTTACGGTGTCAGCGAAAGTGCCCGGTGCGTTAGACAATTAATTAACATCTTTTAGCACCTACAGCCATCTAATTCTACGCCTCAAGTACTGTGAGTGTAACCTAGCCTATCCCTCTACCAAATATTTGCTCCCTAACCTTATTTTAACCCACTGATTGGTGTCACGGGATTCATGCAGTTGCGTTCAAACTGCGATTATCTAACATTTGAAGGCGTTCTTGACAGCCATCGACAAACATCGCCCTCATAATCGCCTCACATACACAACTCTTGGACTACAGAAAGATCTCTCATTTTTTTCCAGAGGTGAATTAGATTTCCGAAGATCGATTACCCTTGGAAATACCGGTCTTCATCTCATTTTCTCTCTCTACACGGTTGATGATACAGCTTCCTATGTTTGGGGACCCGCTACTAACTCCCATTATGGAAGTCTCCACTATCACAAAACGTTTACAAATGTACTACCCTGAGCTACAAAACGTGTCCCAAATGTTGATCAAAACGGGTGGTATCCAATAGCGTTATCTATGATATGTGAAAATCTTCAAACGAACTTTGTCGTGTACCATAACCAAGGTCATCCGGCCTTCTTCTGGGTAGGAAAGTTAATCCAGCTTTCTGTGAGTAACGTAGGCAGTTCTCTGTTACTTCACTCATGACATCGTTAAGCCAAAAAGCCTTGACGCTTAGCTTAGTGTTGACCGTGTCAGACAGTTCTGTGGTGATGTTACCTAAAGCCAAAGTAGGACACTTGAGCGCCGCTGTCATTTAGGGCCGTGTTTTGCATAAAGGTTTGGTACACGGTGCTAATCGTCAGCATGACGTTCTTGTTGTCTAAGAACTGGGCAGTCGCTACTGTTGTTTGGCCGGTCCAGCTATCGAGTTTGCTGTTCAGGAAGTAACTACTGGAGATAATGTAGAGGAATTATTTCATCGCTTTCAAAGTGTGGTCATCAATAAGGATATTGGGCATCTTAATGACGTTTGTACGTTGGTCAGATATGTGTCTATCAGAATAAGATTAAACCTATGCATGCGAGTACGAAGGGATTGATATACTTCTGAAGGGCTTCTGTAGAGTGTGCTACTAGAACAACACCTTTCGTAAACAAACTGCCTTGTCAACCTTTGCTATACTCTAGTTCTTGCCTACAGTTGCTCATTATTAAATGGCTTTTGTTTGATTCCAAAGTCGGGATGTTGAAGGTGTTTGACAACGGCAATGGTAAGGCGCTGCGGAAGAGTATCGTAGCGAGTGTAGTTGTGCCCCTTACCAACAGGAATGATTCCACTCGTTGATGCCTTTTATAATTATGAAGGAATAAGATTTCTCTAGGGAGCTTTGGGACGTTTTCTACCTCGCAAAGCATTGCTTTACAAAGTTGACGGAGGGGTTGCACAGTGAAAGTTTTGGCTCGTAAGAGTTCCCATACGTTTGAGGACGTCGTGTATGTAACAGATATTACTACTGTCATTCCTGATCTATGTACTCTAGTGAAGTTTCAGCTAATGGTTGGATGTATTTTACTCCAGATAGCGGATTCGCACAGGTTGTCCCTAAGGCGCGGTCACTATAAGAGTCATCACTGTGGTAGTTGTGAGTGATGTAGACGTAGTCATTGTTTGATTGTCCGATGACAGTACGGTTTCTCTGAAGCTGGTGACAAGATATGGTAGGCTTTCGGGATAGTGAAGACAATACCACACTGTATTTAGCGCTCTGTTTAATGCTTCTGAATGAACTTTGCAGCCTGAAAGTGCAAAGTGCTTTTCTTAGAGATTGTTGTGATTACGACGACTTGATGCTGGACAATGACGTTATGGAGGTAGATGACCAGTTTGGGAAACAGCATGAGCGTCGGCGGAGATGTACGGAATGAAATAGAAATGCGCATCTCTTACATTATAGCGGAATTCGCTCATCTAGGACACCTCCGGCGAAAAAGAGGCATCTCTCTGAGGCTTAGAAGTCGTGTACATAAGATGACACTGGGGGCAGCGAAGCTTGACTACCCAAGGTAGAAGGCGTGAACCAAGGAGTAAACAGCGAAGCTGTTACGGGGCGCGTGTATTTGGCAGTGATTATAAACCGAGTTTTTTGGTTCAATCCTTACATTTACACAAACTTAGATGGCTAGGCCATGTACTAAGGATGTCAGCTAGTAGTCTGCCACAGAGAGCCCTCTGCCGACGCTGCGGCCGACTGGCGTAAGGTACGAGGTGGACAGATGATGACTTGGCGCAGATAAATGAAGCGGTGCACCACAGGACTGACCACTGTAGGTCGGGCTCGTCTCCCAAGCTGGAAACCTCGCGACTCACAGAGTCAGTGACTGGAAATGTTAGGTGAGGTGACGGCTAATCAGGCTCAGTGTCGTGATTGTTGTCGCTGTTTGGTCGAGTTATCTGTGAATGGAGTGCACTCAATGACGTGGACTAGTGAAAGCCGTAAGGAAGCTGTCTTGCTGATGACACCTTACTTTCATTTATAACTCGGTTGTTGTTTGTAAGGTGTTGGCGCCTTGATACCGAATATAGACGTAGCTGTTTTTAATAGTTAGATCCCCTTTTCATCTCCTTCGTTTTTCACTACACCTACTATACAGGATTTGTTTTTTTTATTTAAGGTTGTTTGGTAGTTGAACATCAGTGATAACCACTGATGTATTTCTGTTTATGATGATGACGATGATGGTACGCTCAGCTGTTATCTGGTCGATGGAATACGATGGTTTACCTGGCGATGTTACAACGATTGATATAAAACCTATAATGCTTGCTCACTATCTTGTTGTTGTTGCCTGTTTCGCCTCAGGTGATGTGTAAGTAACCTCTTCCAGATATAAATTTGTGTCTATGTATATACATGCTGGGTTTCTCATTCGCCAAAATCTTTTCGGCTCAACTAGTGTTCTTCAAATGATGACAACGATGCATCTGGTATAGACTTGACTTAATATGCTTCCAAACTGGCTGTCGGAAATGGTACATGTCAACTTTGGACTTCCGATCTGATCTGCTGTTCTGTCAATTTCTTTTGTACGAAGTTTATTCTCACTAATGCAACAGTATTAGGGTAAATGATGTTCAACATGTGATCCACTCATTGATGTTTTAAGTCGTTCCCACAATTTTCGCTGAACTTTTCTTGGTTATCTGAGGCGAACACGTGTGAATGCATCGACCAAATTAAAAGTGGTAAACTTTACCTAATATTCCATTGTTTGGGCGTCTATTTTAGCTTAATACAGGGAATAATCTACCCAATGTTATGTTTTGTCCCAAGGACGATACATTTTTAAGTTGGTTGACCACCTATGGAACGCAGCTGGCAGGTGTCATTGTTTGTTGTTTCTTTGTTTCCCTTCCAACTATCATACATGTAGTAACTTCGTTGTGCGAATGCTTTTGACTTAGTTTATCTGACCGTCTACTGTCCAAAAAAGTATCGATATCAGTGTACAAAGTATGATATATCTTAGTAAGGCCTCCTAGTGATATTGCTTTACTGTCTTTTCGCATAATAATGGTTGCAAGCTGATACACAATGATAGTTTTCTTACTCTTCTGCGAATATTTGACCGTGAGATTATCTGGGCGTTTTACACACGGCGGGTTTGTGAAACACCATCCATCTCTTATTTTTCTGTATTCTTCCAATATAGGGTGTTATGGTTCGTCTAATTCTCGTGCTTGCCCCGGTTATGTGTATACTGGGGAGTATCGGAATTTCTGGTATTCTCAAATCCTTCGTGCCCAATCTGGATTCGGGCGAATCTGCCATAACATGGAAAGTTGGTTCCAAGTACCCGACCTCAGGTCAAGGCCTGGCAATCGCTCATCGAGGCAACAAAGCTACGGTTGACACTACGTACCCATTTAAAAGCGAGGTGAACAATGACTTTTTGATATAAGTCTAGCAACTCATCCGATCAGGTTTTTTTTAGCCTGTTGGTTTATTCAAATTCAATCTTTTAAGTTAACCTCGGTTTTTTTAAATTGTAGACGAACCTTTTAGAGGCCACAGAACGATATGCGTCTCTGGTTGTGAACCCTCAGTGGAAACGTGTTAAGAAAACGCAGTTCAAAATTATTTGTTTGCTCACTGTCTTTATACCTTCCAGGTGTCGGCAGCTATTTTTGTTAGAAACGGGCGAGTTAACTGTGAAACTGTCAAATTGTCGTAAACTGACATAGCCTCAGTTCGCTTTACAATCCTTAGTATAGGTGACTAAGTACGTTCGAGTTTGGCCAGCAAGAGGTACTGAAGCGGTTTCGATTGATGGTCAGTTTCTGTTTATCTTCCAGTCGATATTGTTTCGCCCGGAAACGGCTGCATCGAATATTGTCACCGAATTCACTGAACCCACTGCAGATGGTGTAGAGACGAAGGACTGAACATCATTATTCTGTGGACGTTGCAAACAAAATCACGCTGCGCACAGAAACCACCGGCCGCTGAAACTGGGGTGCCGGTCATGTACACGGTGTGCTTGTGATTATGATTTATCACAGATTGTTGCCGTATTGTCCGTCTGAAAAGAAATCCTCAAGGGGAAACATTCTCGTCTAGAAAATAACACTTGTTGAAGAAGCACACCCTCTCGGAACCATACGGAATCAATTTTTGGGGTTTGACGTTTGTTCATTCATTCATAATAGTTATGAATCTGACTAGCTTGAGCTACCACTCACCACAATAGTGACGTGAAATGTTCCAGAGGGAAACTTGTCAAAAAGGATAATACTCGACAAAACGTGGTTAAACGAAGGATCTACACCGTTGATTGCAGCACATTGTTGTCTTGGATAGCGTTTCTAACCAGTGATTTGAGTGATAATTAGATCCCCGCGTAAGCGACATTTGTCCGCTTGAAGTGGGTCCAATCCCCTCAAGCCAGAAATTGTGCAACGGTCATATTGTGGTGGATTATCCGGCCGGAGGTGCGTCCAAAACCCCACAACTAGCGGATCGGGGATAGCATGGGCGACCGGATGAGTCATCGCTCGACTGAATCGGACCAACGGGTGAGACATGGGAGGCAAAATAGGATGGACGACCAAATCGGAGGCTCGATTGTTCCAACACTTAGAGAAATACTTAGACACGGTTGTGGATTACAGTCAGAGCTCACAGTGGATAGATGGCGGACAACACCAGCGACCGGACGAGCCATCGCTCAACGAAATCGGACCAACGGACGAAGAATGGCAGGCGGAAACCCCATCCCCCGATAGAAAGCGCCGATCACACACAAATCGGGAAGAAATGCACAAGACCTGTGAACGGAAACCTGTGGGGGGTGTTGTGTTGACTGGGATTCTGACTCCTAAACACGAGCGTGCACGTAGCATGGTAACTAGCGGGTTGGACAATAAAGATTGTGCTTTATTGGACGCCTTTTCGCTACAGTATTAGATCGAACCCAACCTGATTACACATTGTTTTCAGAGCAGATCACTCAACCGCACTAGACGATGTAACGCGAATTATATGTCCATTTTTTCTCCCTAAAAATCCGTACGACACGTCAGTGTTATTATTTGTTTACTTTATGATACGATCATTCATAATTGTGTGATGATTGCGTGGTCGTCACGACAAGCTACAAGCTTTAGTACGTCGACAGGAGGTCTGCAATGTTCTGTGGCACTATGAATGACCTCAGCGAAACGGTGGTATCAATCGCGGGTGGTTCTTAGAATGTGGCGTTGTTTGATTCACTGCGTCACACTGACGCCGATCGATTTCCATAGAATGAACCGCGCTCCCTCCCACCGTAATTCGGATTTCCTGGGAACGAGTTTGTTAGAGAGATTATTGTGCAGCTCTTCTATGGGTTGACCACCTAAAGTGATGCAAAATTTCAGGTCGGTGAGTTCTTTATTAATGGATTCCTCCTCACGGCGGTGCATTGTAATGTAAACATGTAAGATTGGAGTATCTGATTGTAGTTGGAGCACTACTGATGTTTCTGACTCATACTAGTCGACCCAGATAGTCATGTGGCAGGTGAAGCTATTATGCGTGCCGATCATTATTAGGCGGTTCATCTGGTACAAGCTGAATGCCACTCACTTGACAACAGCTCTCACATTCACCCAAACTGTTTTACCGAACTTCGTTCGAAATGAAGCGCCGGACTCGGATTTCGCTCTTGTTAGAGCTCGTCACGATCGGGATTTGAACATGTGTTTTCGTGTTGACTATACGTCATTGTCCTCACATTAGGTGTGACCGAACCTTCACATTGGAACGTCTGACTATATTTGCTTTTGAGCAGTACCATGGCTGTTCGATATCCTCAGGAGGAAACGGTTACTGTCCTGTTGGTTCCAGTCGAGGTTTTCAAGAGTAAGGCTTCTCATCTAGTTGAAACTACAAAAATCACTAACTTTGTCGAACAATTTGTTGATCACTGTCAGGTAACAAAATTTAGTTAGTATAAACTGAGCATCACTATTGGTCGCTGCTTTTTCATCTAGATATTATGTAAAACGGAGTTACATCCATCGTAGTTGAACCCCTCATTGTAGATTGTGTTGTGTGATAGGAAACGAACGTTGAACTTGCGAACAACCGTAAATCAGTACCAGCAGAAAACCTTTTACACAATCCAACCATACATTCTATCATAGGGGGACACTTTTATGAAGCCATCACTTTTCAAAATAAACCAGAGTTGATTTCCGAACATACTTGTGGAATATCCTCATTGTGTGGTGACTCGTTCTGCATGTGCCGACTTAGTTTAGTCATTTGAGATGATAACCCTAAGCAAACAAAGCAGTTGAGTTGTGAAATTGGATGAGCTGTTATATGCCACTCGGTATTATCCGTGAGTAGTTTCACAGGTCGAACCTTAGGTAATAAGTCGCTCAGTAAAGCAAGATCTTTATTGTCCGAATCACACGCCCTTACACCGATGGTATGCTCGCGTTTAGGTACTGGTATTCCAGCGTACACCCCAATGGAGTTTTCATTTAAACGTCCTGCTAACGTCTGCTTGGTTCTGTTTGCTTCGCTGACGTTTTCTGTCGTGTATTTTTGTCTGTTGTTTCTTGTCCACTAAACCGATTTTGCTCATCGCCAGCTCGTTCAATCCCCTGTGTTGTCCGCTATCCATTTGCTGCGAACTTTGACCGTATCCCGTTGAGTGCTGGACTAATCTTGTCTCCGACCGGGTCATCCATCACAATCATAACGCGCGCATCAATAGTAATGACAACCTTGAGCGTAGAGAAGACCATCTATTCGTGACTGTAATCAGACCCACTTAACTCTGTGGAGTCGAGCGTTTCTACAGATAAACCAGCATTTTGTGACAGGTCACGGATGCTACGGCAGTCAGGCCTGTGAAATATTGTCTGATTGTACGTCTTAGTTGGCAACTGTATGGTGCAAAAACTACAGGGCAAATGCGTGTGTTACAACCAAATGGACGGTGGGGATTTTCACTCCATTGAATCGCGGTCACTCGGCGTCATTATCAATGACCTTCGTGATGAACTCTGTGTGGTTAAGTCGACGGTGCATGTGATGATGGTGAACAGTCAAGCACATATTGTGGAAACCACCCTTTTGTAAATTTACCACCTTTTGTTGCATACCTGTTGATATTCTTAGCGTGATTTGTCGGTATTTAAATTAATGGTTGCCAGCTTCTCGATCGAGCGACATTTTTTGCAGGTTGTGTGATGTATCTAAGAGATGTGAAAATAAATCCTGCAGTGTTTATTATCTACATATTTCTTTGCTTTTCAGAAGCTGATTGATTGGCTTTCTGGGGAAGTTTAGGTGCAAATTTGCTAATCATAGAGTGGAACCATACTCTGCCACTGAAAAACTGATGATTTGGTGCATCGTTTCATGAATTATAATCTGCTAGCGAAACTAATACATTTAGGCGTTATATTCAGTCATCTTAGAGAACTCACTTTCAACCATTGGGGTTTTTGCAAATTATCACTGATGGTGTTGAAAACGTTTTTTTTTTTAAAAAAAAGAAACTGATACTTTAGAGCGGAAGCATTTCAGTTGGTACGTCGCCGCATTCCGAAAACTGAATCCAATGTTCGAAACGTATTTGTAAAATGTCATTAAATGAACTGTGATTAACTTTACCGGAACATCCGAAGAATTTCCAGTACTAAACGAATCGTCACGTAGGAGTGGTGAACTCATTCGTTCTTGCCAGTTGAAACGGAATGTTGCCATCCACCACTTTTTCCAAATTGTTATCATTATTTTATTATTATTGTATCGCTCAGGGTGATTGATTGGTTACTATAGACGTAAATATGTAAAAATGGGAAAAATACTGTATCGAAGTGCACTGTTGAATTGATTTTGTTTGAAGTGTAGTTGTAAGTGTATTGTAGATCTGAAGTGATCTGCGGATTTTAAGAATGGTTAATCGATCCGTAGAATACTAAGCTCAAAGAACAACGTTTACTGTAATATCTTGCGCGAGATTTTTGGCTACGCTACAAGACAAGTCAACCTTTGCAGGGAAGTAGAATATTTTCCACTGCTTTTTTGTTCTGCATAATACTACGACACAGGATTTTTCATTCTCCTGATAATCATGGCTGAGGCAGAAAATTAACTTGGTCTTCTTTGTGTGGGTCCGCGTTGCGTTTTTATCCTGACTGAAAAACCGCGTCTTGACAAACTTTTGCGAATAAATGGTCATCAGATTCTTCTCTGAAAATTCCATTAAAATTGCCGATGTGTTAGGTGGCTTGGGTCACGAAATGAAATCTTGCCGGGAATCATCGATTTAAATGACAGACCAAGTGAGTACGTGAAGCTGATCCATGCCCGGTTTCTGTTCATAGATCGCCACCTTCATGGTCTTCTCAATCGTGGTTCTACTGGTACTGTACAACCAGCACTGTATCTGGGCTACTTCGGCCTCCTATTC
>JTDE01022081.1:30987-50568 GCA_014338405.1 Paragonimus skrjabini miyazakii
TTGTATTGGAGTCGGTCGGTCGCTATGGTGAACGTCGTATTCTGGACGACTATCGAGCTGCCTACTACTGGCTTCGCCAGAATACAAAGCCGGTTTGTACATTTGTTCGGCTGTCCTATGTTATCCATGACTATTCTGCAGATATTCACTAAAGACAGCTAAACCGGCACGTTCGTGCCAATCATTTGAGGCTAACTGCACCGTTTGTCTATTGTAGTGATCTTTCACGCACGTTTGTTTTGATTCAGAACGTTTCGGTACCTAAATTCGCTATCTAAGTGTCATTGTGATGGAATTTTTCCCTCACTTCCTTCCCCCCACAAATTTCACATAAATTCTTTCATCCCTTCTTACATTCACTTACTAGAGCAAAATGGGCTCCTGCCCATTCACATGTGATCAGAGGCATCAGCATAGCATGAGCTGTTCGACTTTTTTTATCTCCACATATTGCCATGATATGACTAAATGCCACTCGTCCTGTAAACAACTCTTCGTGCATCAAACTAGCCGACACCTTGTTGTCTACCTGATTTTCACTCTGAATCTACCGATTCTGTTTTTCGTCTATTGTGGAGTGATTAGGGTCTACTGTGACCTATCAACAAACTCGCTACACGCACCCACAACTGATCATATTTATTTTGTTTGTGTGTGTGCAGTATCAGTACCTCTATTTGGATAATTGGATCGATTGGAGTTCGGTTCAGTTGTTCAACTGCTAATTTTTTTGTCCTAGTTTTGTCTGGATGCCAAAATTAAAGGTTCAGTTTAATCAAAAGAAAAAGAAAGGAAATATAGCGTTTTAAATATAATGTTGCGAATGAATTCCAAAGACGTTATGTTCGACATACGTTTGAACACTAATCTGAAAATAACGGGACGTTGCGGTCAGATTGCAGTGTGTCGTACACTGGGACGCTTCTAACAAAAGCTATCAGATTTAGCTGTGGAACTTGACCCAGTACAATGTGCTATTAACGACACGTTATTTTCCGTTGGTTAGCTCTGTACTTCAGTACAACTTCGGAGGTGTTACTACCTGTTCGACGCAATATCATCCGAAGGTGTTTGCAGTCAATTTAGTGTGAATGTTTCGGAAGGCGTCACTAACGATATACTCCTTGCCCATTGTTTCCTGTAACTCGTCGCAGACTAACTTTGGGGTTCAAAACCCGAGTTCCTACACGTAAGTTATTCTGTCGCCAAAATATAGATTTGATTTTCACGGATTCCTGATGAGTAGTCTGGGATTTGGTTAATTTCAAGTGGAACATCACCTACAGTTGATCGCAGCTGTCGGATTTCCAGTCGGCCAGACAGTTACTGCGTATTTTCTCGAGGCGATCGGGCAACCTGATCATTACTCACAAGCGAAAGTGGTTGAGCGTTCGTATATGATAATTCGGTCGTGTCATTTGTGACGTCAATGGCGCGGTTGCCTCATGAACAGCGTGGCGGTGGTTTTAGTCCCGGCAGTGACGAGAATATGCACTACTGACGAGCTCTAATGAGAGCGAAACTCGAGTCCAGTGCTTGTTTTCGAAAGGGACCCACTAGAAATTCTATGGGAATGCGAACGCTGCGATCAATTGTGGGCGATGTTCAACTTAAAATTGTACGGATTCGGTTTTCAGTGGCTTTGTTTCATATATACCCAACGGCACCTTATGCACATTTGCCTCGGGGGCTTTGTGTGGCACCTAGGAACGGTTCATTATGTGTTGCTTTCTATGGTTTAATTTACTAGGAGGATGCGTCTGCTCTTTTTTTGGTTGTTGGGCTTTGCATGCGATGTTGTTTGGTATATTCATCGCAACCTCTGATCTTTTTCCATGCGTTTCATAGGATGCGAGGATCATGTCCTGGTGGGATTATGGTTACCAGATAACTGCAATTGCTAATCGCACGGTACTGGTCGATAATAACACGTGGAACAATACGCATATCGGTCGTGTTGGGCAAGCGATGGCTTCGTCCGAGGAGGAAGCTTATGAAATCATGCAAGAACTGGATGTGGACTATGTGCTGGTCATTTTCGGCGGTTTGTTAAGCTACAGCTCGGATGGTAAGCATGCCTGTTGATTGTTATTTCTGATTGGTAGCTCATTCGATCACGTTTGAAGTCCTGTTCGTATGTTACCACTGGATTTCCTTATCTGCGTTTGATTCGCGCTACTATCTACCTCAGTCATAAATCAGGTACCCGGGAAACTTTCACGTCAACCCTGACCGTATCCACTTTGTGGACATGGAACGGTTTTTGTCAACGAATCTGTGATGCGTATCTTCGCTTCTGTCAAATATATGCCTCTGGATTCTAGTTTATCACGATGTGGATGCGCTGTCGCTAGGCCTGTTAGTACAAACATATCATGAGTCGGTTGAAGTGGGTCGGCTATTCAGGCGTTTCGCAGCCTTTGGACAGTGGCATCCGGGACTTCATTATTCTAGTGAACTGTAATAGATCTGTTGATCGACTTTCTTATTTAAGATTGACCTACTATGAAATCCGGGTTTCGGTTGTCTAGATTTGGGCTGCATGACAATATCATGAAACCACAATATACGACCTGGCATAGCAACAGTGCAAAGGCCAAATCAACCCGTACATCTTCGAAAATTGTATGACGTTTCGACTAGTCGTCCCATTAAGCAGAGATTTTCTTTCGATTGCTTAGGGGCGATCCTCACCGGTGATACAGTAGTCATTATCCACGTTCATCTCGAACGTGCGCATACATCTGCAATAGTATCTTGAGTTCCCTTTCATGTGTTCTGCTTCGACCTTTACCAACCGTGGTTGTTTCCGTGAATTGCGTTCAGTATTTGTGCAAATCCGAAATAATACAACCAGAATGCGTTCGAACACTGTAGGGTTCCATTCCCTAGTTCCTTGTAGTCTCACGCAATTAACCTTGCCATAGAACCATAAAACACCTTAGTACAAAAGGGGGAAGGATGAGAAGCGATTTTAAGGCCTCTATTTAAACTATCGGAAAAGTAAGCAATACAATTCATAGCGTGCAATGATTCGTCTTTGTCCTTTTTATTTCAACGAATGCCAAGGATATCACGGGCGGTTAGCAGAAACAAGTATGTTAACAGAATAACGGATTGGAAGAATCGTGTCGGATTTATTCGCAAGGGTTTGCAAACGTCGTGAGTTAGAAACAATCCAGTTGACCAACCCCTTTGAGTTGTACTATTGTCGGATATTATTATTGCTTTCTTAAATCTCCCCCGATTCGTTTGCTACATGCACTGTCAATGGCAGCTTGGGCTTGCCTCAGTGGGTCTAACTAGAAGGTGAATGCGTGTCACGTCGTGCATATAAGTCTTCCAGGCAGCTAAACGTTTCATCCCCTCTGCAATCATGGAGGTGTGCTCGGTCCGTCTTGTTACATGGACCAATTCGCTCTGTCGTTTATGACTAACGAATTCCATTTCGTATAAGACGGTAAAAATCTCGACTATCCATCGTTTTTCTGTTTCTTTTTTTTTCTTCGGCAGACATAAACAAGTTTATCTGGATGATTCGAATTGCAGGTAGCACCGAAAAAGGCCGGCACATAAACGAAGCGAACTATTACAGTTCGCATGGTGAGATGCGTGTGGACAAATCAGCTAGCTCTACATTGATGAACTGCTTGATGTATAAACTCAGCTATTATCGGTTCTGGGAATTGCAGACAGATCGAAGTGAGTTTTCCATGTAAACAGATGTACCTTAGATGGTAGTTTGTGCACAAACTCCCCACTCATTCCTTATGCTTAAATTAAAATAACGGTAGCAATTGGTGGAGACGAAGTTTATACGTATATAATTACTCAGAATATTCATGTACGAAAATGTGGTGCTGGGGCGCATATGTACTGAAGTTGAGAATCATTGACTAAGTTGTATTTGACGATCGTTTACTCCATACATACAGATCAGCCACATGGGTTCGATCGCGTGCGTGGTCAAGCTATTGGACACCGGAATTTCGATCTGGATGGCGTGGAAGAAGCGTTCACTTCGGAAAACTGGCTGGTACGTATCTACCGCGTTAAACCACGTGCTAACCGCGGTGTGCTGTAACCTATTCGAGTACTGCTGTCTACTGGGGGCCCATGAGTGTCGCAATTTTTCACTAGTGTCCATTTTTATTTGCCCTTCAATTTGATAATAAAACATGTACGAGGTTCAGCAAAACTTCTTTACAGCATCATTACAGCGGGGCCAACATAGAAAATTGAATACACAGAACACACTGGTTTGTCACCACGGGTGTGTGTTGAATTGAGTGTTCGAAAGGAGGGTAGTCAAAACAAAACATGTACTGAAACCAAACCAAAACCGGCTGTACAACAGCACTCCAGAAAAAATAACGAACAGAGTAGACAAGCGGAGCGTTGAGTATGAATCAACCTACACAATGGTGTACATCGCTAACGCTGAACATTCAGTCGAGTTTATTACCATCGAATGATTATATAGGCACTTGACACAATTAGACAACAGTGTTTCAGTCTCCGAATTGAATGAACATGTGCGCAACATGGTTTTCACGAACGGGCTTTGTTGATTTTGCGACGGCGAAGTTCTCGATGACTATTCTGATCGGCACTGTCTACACCCGTATCGCTGGTCTCATCTTCGTCTTTCTTGGCTGCAGTATACAGAAGTACAAATTAGTACCACGGGCACAGCTGTCAAAAACACTGCAAACTAGCATGCGTTATATGGAAATTGTTAACAGAAAACAGAGCACTGAAGGTTAGAAAAGCTGTTATGTGCCTCAAATACTCACCCAAACCATTTTACGCAACTGAAATAAAATGAGCACGATCGTGTGAGCTGATGGTGCTATAGGCGTCTTAAGAGTATTAATTTTGCTTTGTAGACCCGATGCACTTCAAGGAGAGGCAACTTCCCGAAATGAAAACATCGGCAGCGAAGGCCTCTTGTATTGATAACCGATATTCATTACATTGCGCATGTGTTTGCAATTGTTCCACATTTTCCCGCTGACAGTTTCGTGAAAGCGACTTGACGAAGAATGGAGTCCTATCGCGGAGTCGCCAAAAAAGCACGTTCTATAGTCCTCTCGATTTATTTGGTGCTGTTGTCTCCATGTTGGCGGTTTTCAAAAGGAAATTGTAGGCTTTGCGTCAGCATTATGCTAATTCACAAGCTAACAGAATCCCATAAATGTGCAGGAGCATATTGAGTAGCCCAAGCGTGCGGCCACACAGATTTAGTAGCCGATCTTACTGTTACCGGTCCGGTAAAAGCCAACAGCCCTTGCTTACGATCCAAATATATTCGTTAATGTCTCCCCTGATAAGCCTGTATTTAGCGGCCTGATGGACCGCCAATGTAGAAGTTCATTAATAGACACCCCGTCAAGGTGTACCATTCATATAACGAGCGACTCGTGGAGAACACAGTGGTTGACAGCGACGACTAGTCATTGCATGAACATGTATGAGCGAAGGGGCATGATAAACACCCAGTCTTTAACAATATTCCTATCTTAACAACAAGTCTGCAGTTTGTAAGCTAACTAGGAGGTATAGTTTTAATCGCGGTTTTGGTTGTCCCACTTTTTCAAATACAAATTCGCAAACAGCTCAGCTACACACTTATAAGAATGACACGAGGGATCCAAGTAGCTGCCATGTCCAACCAAAAGCTGAGTTGCGAGGACCCCAGCCATGTAGGCGAACGCACTTCACAGGGGGCAACTTACCGCTGGTTATCGTCAATTCTTTATGAGTTGACGTTCGTCTACCTGGCACCGTATATCAACCGGCAAAGAGGGCCTGACAGCTAGATAGCACCCCTAGTGCATATTTCAGTTGCTAAACTCTACACATTCTTAGACAGCGAACGTGACTGACCCAAATGCTGAACGCTTGTTTCATAAAGTTGTCGCTCACTCGCTGATACCACCAGATGTACGGACATCCACGATGTTTAATAGAGGTCTACAACCTCTAGTACAAGCGGTCATGTTCCGTAGCCGTAGAATAAAACCGCCCCTGTAGTTACTGTATGGATGAAAATCTCATTGTAAAGTACAAGCTAATAACCCCAAACGAATCTATCTTTGGTGTGACGAAGTGTGCAAAGCGGACCACAACCCGATTAGTCTCATGCAAACGAATGTCTGTGTAACCGGTACAGATCCACCGAGTGCTTGTCTGTACCTTGATTCCCATATCACAACATACGTCGAGCAGGTCAATAGCATCACCGAAATGCCAACCAACGAATGTGTTAACGAACACCAGTATGACTCATAACCAGATTTCGCTACAACAGTGTCACCGTGTACGACTAACAAACTGAGGGTGCAGTTTGAAATAATTGTTCAATGAGTCAGTGGGGCGCCAGTCGTCGCCAGAATTCAAAGGACACGCAATGCTGTACCCGACTCCAATAAATATCCTCCAAGGAACCGTGCGACCGGTCATTTTCACGCTAGGAAACACCTTCAAGCACGGTATAAGCGTGTTCGCATTCATACTACTGAATAGTTGGAATGCACCTTTAATTGCGTCGTGAGCGTCATTAGTATTTCACACGACTCAAAGAAGGAAGTCGTCGACGCGTCCTGTCTAGTTCAAAACTGCACACACAATATTTCGTACACCACAGGGTTGTCGACCCCAACAAAAACAATGAAAGTTATGTGGAGAATTGATAGGAAACACGAATAAGAACACTGGTTGGTGAGACAAGGTGTACTAACGTAAGCATGCAGTTATCTTTATTATGCTTCTTTTGCATACGACGGTCAGGCTAATAGCCTGGAACGAAAAAACCCCAAGACAGCGGAACTCAGTAGTAATGCGTTTTCATGACCCTTTTTCAAATTTGCAAGGTTCCGAAAGATCGTAAGTTACAATTCGGAACACACCTCATTATCACAGGTCAGTTCAGTAATTGGTAATTATTGAAAAATAACTGTTCAACTAAGAATCTGCGAACCGTTGCCATATTATCGGATGTTGTCAATCGAAAATACGGGTGAACAAGATGTCTACCAACCTTTCTTTTTTTCCTTACGCTTCTCTTGACTCGTGCCAAACCAACCGCCACTCTTGGAAGCAGAATGTTTATCGCGTCGAATTCTTTGATGGAAGGTAATGAAATTCCAAACCATGTATGCTTGAGAGATGAATATGATGGTCATAGCGGCAAATCTGAAGAGCAAAAGTAAGGAACTTCATTGTTTGCTACGTGAGGTTTGTTAGCAACACGAAACAGTGAACAAAACCAAGACTTGCACGTTCAATTAAAAGATGAAGCCCGGTTGACACAGTGTCAAAACAGCAATTAGGTAAAAGCCCAACAGAAATATCGCTTGTATTGAAAGGGACACAGACTTGAACGTTTTCGATTAACGCAGGAACTTAGTTCAGTGACTTGCCGATTCATATATTTTGGTGAAACAGACCTAGGCAGTCGCTTCTAACAGTTACACAACCGTGTATAACATAGAATAAATGCTAAATCATCAGTATGATGAGTATTTAAAGTATGCAGTGAAGATGTGCAGTTCGATGATTGGAGGAGTCGACCATCAATCACAAGGTTGTGAGTTTGAGCCTTGGTAAGTTCGACTGCTCTTAGTTTACAACATACAAGAAACGCGATTCAACAAGTCCCATAGCAGCAAAGCATAACTTCGAGCCACACATCACAGGAGTGTTTACTGATAAGTGGCCTGCATACAATTACACAAAAAACGAGATGACTAAGTATCAAATACAGGACACACTGATACGTTTGTTAGCTTTTCTACAAAACAAACTTTCACACCGTTAACTTTATCATACGACGGATGTTGTATAACATGCAGCTTCGTTTGCGAGTAGTATGGTGCGTACATTCAGGAACTGAAGGGCAGGTCTCAACACCAGGAAGACGATGGACCAGAAGCGACTACTGGAACAATGTGTACGCACTACAGAGGACGTATAACCAAGATGAATGACACCGTACTGCTACCTATTATGTGTGGATGCAAATCAGCCGTGAAAATGAGTGTACGCGTTCGTGGCACTATGTTTTAACATAACCTGTACGGGATTTAATGCAACAAACAACTTCGCAGGCTAAACGTCCTTTGCGGTAACGACAACTGACGTCCCGACGAACGTGAGGACGAAGATACCCTGGCTGCAGCTGTTCGAAGATGGAGACGTCCGAACGTTCCTGGATGACTTCGAGGACGTGGCAGAAGTGATCGGAGTCAAGACCGACCATAGGAAACTGGCTGCCCTGCGGACGCTGATGAACGGCAGGGCAAAGGCGGTGTTGGACTTAGCGCGAAGAGGCTCTGTGAAGATGAAGTGGGCCGCTACGAAGGACTCACTCGTGACTGCGTTTGACAGCCCGGAGGCCATGCGGCGGTTCAGGACGGTCAGTTTTGGATAAGGAGCGGATCCATCCATATTCGCCGCCACTCTGCAAGGATTTCTGAAAAGGGCACTACCAGAATTGGATAAAGAATCACGACGGCAGTCGTTAACGGAGCAGTTTACTGAAGGTCTCCCGATAATGGTTCGCGACCAAGTCCATATTGCCCACGTTGCCCGGCGAATGGACCTTGATCAATTTGCAAAGGTGACGCGGGAGTTGGGAGTTATGTCCGTGGTGTCGGTGGATGCGAACGACAATATGGACAAGAATACACTTGAAGAAATGCAGGAAGCAACAGAGCAGGTGGCAGCGGATGTAGCTGCTATGAGAACAGCATCACGAAGGAACGATCGACTAGGAAGCTGCTTCATCTATAGTGAAAAAGAACATTAGAAGGATTGCCCAACCCAGCGATTTCAGAGGTCTAAAATTAAAGTGTTCCGTGGGTGTTTTTTTGTTGGGCGGGTCAACTAGTAATGGAAGCGATTAAGAGAGGAGCGGTACATACAAGGGTTGAAGTTGACGGGGAGTAGAACAGTGCTTGGTCGATAATGGGGCCGGCTATTTCGTTGATTGATCGTGCGGGGAAGCAAAACGTAGAACCGACATCTATGGTGATCAGGACAACTGGACGCCATAACCTACTAGTCAATGATGTGAAAGAATGTGGGGTGCGTATCGGCAGCCATATCGTAAAGCACCGTTTCATTGTCCTCAGAAACCAGGCAAACGATACTTGGAGCCGATTTCCTCGCTGCAACAGATGCTGTGATTGACTTAAAACTCAAAAGGTTGTCAACCAAGTATGGCTCTCTAACACTCACAAGACAGCGTCAACCAAGTATGCACGGCTAAAACGCCTATTTGCACAGCCCCCTTGATCCAGCCTACGGTCGAGAAATAAGCGGAGGTATTTACGAACGACGATAATCCGTACGGATTCTGCGACTGCACTGCACATGAAATACCAACAACCGGAACAGTTCGACCTCACGGACCCCGCAGGATACCGGCTCAGCTTGAGGAGGAATTGAAAAGGCAAATGCAGAACATGCTGAATGAGGATGTTATTGAAGAAGCCAACAGTCCGTAAAACTCGCCTGTCCTCCTGGTGAATAAGTCCAACGGGAAGTACCGCTTTTGTGTGGATTCTAGACGGCTGAGGGAGGTAACACAGAACACAGTTGTGCCAATACCGTCCGCCGCTGATATTTTTGATAAGCCGTAACAAACGAAGTTGTTCACGGTGTTGGACTTACGCTCCCGATATTGACGGGTACCAATCAAACCTACGGATCGTGAGGAAACCGCATTCACGGTGGGCGAAAAACAGTACCAATTCAAGCGCTTGCCGTTTGGTCTCTCCGGGGCACCGTTCACAATTCGACGCCTGGTGATTCAGCTGGTAGAAAGACTGGATAATGTGGCGGTATATGGAGCTGATATTGTTGTATATAGTAACACGGAATTGGAACATGTTGCCCATAAAGATGCTGTCTTAAATCGCATTAAGAACTCAGGATTCCGGATTAATGCCGATAAGTCACAACTCGGACGATCGTTAGTAGTGTTACTTGGGCACAAGGTGGGTCAAGGTGAAAGTAGGCCTCTGCCGGAGAAAATACCGACAATCAGAGAGGCTGTGGATCCGAATTCTAAGAGCACTCTGAGACAATATCTGGGTCCAGCAAGGTACTATAGTCAGTTCGTAAAAGATTTTCATTTCATTACATCACCATTGTGCGAACTCATTCAAAAAGACGGGCAATTTAAATGGATCGACGACGCCCAGAGGGTGTTCACGCGAGTGCAACAAGAGATGAATGAGCAACAATTGACGCTGAGACTTCCGAATACAAAAGGAACGTTCATCGTAGTAGCAGGTGCCAATGACCGTGGTACTGGGGCAGCACTCAGGCAAAAGGAAAGAGTAATCGAATATGCCAGCAGAGTCCTGACCCCAACGGAGTAGGAGTGTTCAACAATAGAGAAGGAATGTTTGGCAATTGTCTGGGCACTGGACATGTGGAACCCACAATTGTTGGGTCAACGGTTCCACGTGAAGAAGGATCACAAACCTCTAGAGTGGATCAGGACCAAGAAGGAAATTAGCCCGATGGGCATTGCGTCTACAGGAATATGACTTCACGATCAATCATGTGCCTAATTCGAGTAATTGCGTCGCGGATTTTCTTTCTCGACCACAGATAGACGACGAACTCCCCAAAGTGACTTTTGGAGCCAACAACTTAATAATGCAGTAGGACCCACAAACACTAGTGCATCTACAGCGTCAGCACAAGGTTCTCCGGAAGCTGATTGACGCTTTGGCAAGAGGTGTGAGAATCCTAGCAAATACTAAAATTGAAGAGTTAAAAATAATTGCTCCCCATTGCAGAAGGGTTGACTTATACAGTGCGGGCATATTAACGTGCCAGCCTGGAGTTAGAGGCTCTCGTGTAGTGGTCACCCAGAGACAACTGATGAGGAAAGTGGCAGTGCCATGAAATGGCACACACTAAAGCATCAGGACGTACGACCTGCCGCAATAGAGAACATATTGGCCGAAAATCAAAGAGGACATGACGGCTTACGTGCTTGCCCGCCAACAGTGTGATTTACTGAAAGGCGATAATGGGAGAGCCCAGTAACCCTTACAGCCAATACCGGTCTCCGAAGTCGGTGAACTCCGGTCTGTGGATCTAATGGGCCCACTTCCACTGAGCGCTCGTGGTAACTAGTA
This sequence comes from Paragonimus skrjabini miyazakii, assembly GCA_014338405.1. NCBI lineage: Eukaryota > Metazoa > Platyhelminthes > Trematoda > Plagiorchiida > Troglotrematidae > Paragonimus > Paragonimus skrjabini miyazakii. The sequence goes on from JTDE01022081.1 coordinate 42,150, forward strand.
CGTTCTGGTCATGACAGAACATTTCACTCGTTGGATCGAAGCGACGTGTTCCGTATCAAAAAGCATCTACGGTGGGAGTCATGGTGATGAAACACATCGTAGCGAACCACGGTTTGCCGAAGACGACCTTGACGACCATGATTTGAAAGCGAGGAGCTTCGAACATGCATGCAACAACTGGGAATCAAGCGCATCTGAATGAAATCATACTACCTACAGACAAATGAGCTCACCGAACGGTCAATAAATGGTTATCAATCAGGGGAGGCGGTTGGGAGTCTACGTTACCACTGGTGTTTTTGGTCCACAGTGCGTCTGTTCAGGCGAGCACGAAGAAATCCCCATTTCAGTTTACGTACGGCAGAACCCCTCGACTTTCGGTAGATCAAGACACTGGAATATGACCATAGTGCAGCGATTCTACCAGAGAACTGGTTGCTGAAAGAGGAAGAGCTGACCGAAATCTGGAAACGTCGCCAACACACAGAAGACTAATCGGTAGCTTAACGGCTGGACAAGGTTGAAATGTCCAATCAAGGATAAAGGTTGAAATACCGAGATCATCAGAACACAGGTGCCAATGGCCCAGACTCAAGACTTTTTTCTACATGGAAAGGTTTGTATTTGGTCATTTCCAAACGGGGCCCAGTATACACGTTCAAGAGGGGCGGCGAGACGAAAGAGTGTATGGCAGTGAGTTAGCAAAGTGACACGAGTTGCCGGCGCGGCGAACCAGCAGAGGATCAGTAATCGGTAAGGCAACGCCGGGTCAACCGGAAAGAATTCGATAGCAGATGCAGGGAATTCAAGGAACCTCAGTGGGGAAGGAGTGCTGTATAATAGGTAGCTTCGTTTGTGAGTAATATGCTGCGTACATTCAGGAACTGAAGGGCAGGTCTCAACAACAGGAAGACGATGGACCAGAAGCGACTACTGGAACAATGTGTACGCACTACAGGGGATGTATCACCAAGATGAATGACACCGTACTGCTGCCTATTATGTGTGGATACAAGTCACCCATGCAAATAAGTACATGCGTTCGTTGTCCTGTATTTTAGCATGGTCACGTCCGACGAATGGAAGACGACCGTATTCCCAAGCAGCTGCTGCATGGAAAACTAAAATGAGGTGAGCGAAATCCTGGCGGTCAAAAGCTGAGATACCAGGAGGTTGTGCAGATAGGTCTTCCACGTTGTAATATTGACTGTGGGTGTTAGGAAGATTAAGCGTTGAACCGGATGACCTGGAAGAATACGGTTCGGATGGGCGTCCGCGAGTTTAACGAGCAGTAATTGAGCAGCCAAGAACGAAAGGGAATTGTCGGTGCCATAGGTAGTGGTTACATGATTATATGGTGTTGTGATGTATGCGGCCGCGAATGCGCTGGTCGTTTTGGATTAGTAGGTCACCAGGCTACTCATAGTGCACTATTGGTTAGGAGACGACCAGTACGTTAGGCTCAGGTAGGTCATATCAGTATATCCATTCCATTCTTGTTAATGATTGCATTGACCAAGAACATGATCGTTCGGCAACTAATCTGCCCCTCTTTTCGGAAACTTGAGTGTCTGCGATCTCCCACCCATTCTTTTCTTCAGTTTTGTTGGTGTGTTGTATGACGAATAGTCTGTCTGATCTTTTCGTAGTCCAATCTTAACTTTGTTTTCATACTTATCCTCTCTAGAATGCACTAACATGCATTCCTATACTGAAATGCTCCTTGTATTGCATTTTACATCTTTCTTCTCAGTTTAGATCTCAACACTGCAGTCTCTCTCTCCGTTTATTTTCCGAGAGATAAGGGTTGCTTTTTCGTGCTAGCTAGTTAACTATCTAACCAGCGTTGGCCGGCTGGACACAAAGGTCTCACTCACAGATCGACTGGCTTCATTTCTTCGAGTTTATACTAGATGTGGTGTGTGAGTGGAACCGCAGGTGGTGCAGCGCGAGTCACTTGCGGTGATGGTTAAGCGCATGCGTCTGTTGGCTTCGGTCATTGTGACAGGCTAATCCGAGCCGGATGCCGCCAACCATGTTTCAACATAACCTGTGCGAAAGTTCATGCAATAAACATCCTCGCGGGCCAAACGTCTTTTGCGGTCACAACACGGACACCATTGTGCAAGGACATAAGTGATTAAAGTCTACATCCTCCGAAAATTCCACCGAAATTCCTCGTGTGTACAATAATTTAATCACTGCACATCTCATTAAACGTTTTAAGGTGTCCTTTCTAGGATGGTTCAGCACGCATGTATGACAAATGTAAACTTGGTCATTTCTTTTCACTCGTTAAGCACCGCCGCAACCGAGATGACAGCCACTCCATTAAACGGCAGACCATCTGGGTGCTTAGCCAAACCAGCAAGGTGGGATCTTCAATGTTGTATTCTCCGTCTATCACAGAGAACAAGGATAACGTCTTTAATTGTCGGGGAAGAATGCAATTCCTCGGAGATACCGTTCTATTTGCCTTTGGAATGGCCTAACTCATTTATGTTTGAAGTGATCTTCATAGTCGGCACGGTCATGAGCCACTTTACTCTTCACAAGCGTTCTCAATTTTTGTGGCAATTTCTGGCACCCCGCCCACACGTTCGTCTTTTAATTGGGGCATCAGTGCACTATGTGAATTTCTGTCTGGTCCACCTTCTGACTATGTTTCCTGACTGGTCACAAACCCTTTAAATATTATCTAGTTTGTGACTGTGTTGTCTTCGGACTGAGTGACATAGAAAGAGTTCTGTCCGGAGGCCAGTCTTCTCTCTGTGTTCATGCGTTAGCCTTGGGTGTTTGGGTTGGCCGGAAAGATACGAATTATCCATGCATACTCCGTAGTCAGTAGTTCATTGCCGTTGATCGTCGTTCCGTTATCTACCGTTTCATTAGCCGTTATTCTGCTGCCTGTTTACGCCCTTGTAAACCGTAGATACGGTTACAACATTAATATACATCATAAATTAGAAGAGTCCGCACACGGCATTCCATTCTAATACATCTACGTACTCATAACGGACCATCATTACCGCGCAAAAAAGCCCGTAAAAATCATACAGGCCTCCAAAATCAGAAAACATTTCTCCATTTTGATGCGAAGATATGCGCGTGAACTAGAGCACACCTTAGTCCATTTGCCTCGTTCATCGCTTGCCTCACCCGCACCTCCGTGTTCTTAAAATTTTTTTCATGAATTTCCCAATCACAGCCACGACATGCCTTGAATTTCGAACAATGACCAACTGGTATCAATTACACTAATCTTGTCGAAAGTGACAAAATGTCTGGTAATTAGACAGCAGTTGTATCACGTAGAGGGCGATCAGGCAGATTGATAATTAATACAGATTTAAACATCAGCGCTCGAAGGCGGGTACTTTATTACTAATGTTTCTCATGAGTTTTTATTCATCTTATATTCTTGGTGGAACTGAACGACTTTCCAGACGAATTTGGGATTAGCGTTGGAGACTAGTGGGAGGCTTTATTAACTAACTCACCAACGGGTTAGATCAAAAACTCTCCAAGTAGGTAGACACTCTGCTAAAGAATCGTTCAAACGCAACCACATCCGACGGAATCACCTCCTCCAGGCATAAAGTAAGCACTGGCTTTCTACAAGGGTCCATTCCTTTTCCCACGCCATTCCTACTGTAAATAAATGACGTGTTTTCAGATCTAACTGCCCTTTATGTTTTCAATTGATAAAATTACCACTGTTTCTCTGTCTATCGTAACCAACGTTCGGCACCTCAGCCGTCAAAACGTGCCCCAATCCAAACTTATGTGAATTGAGACGTTTAATAACGGGGACCATCAAGTGCAGCAATATTCAACCTGTACAGGTCCTCCGATTTTGTCTTCTATTTCATCAAACTGTTGTTTCTATTTTGTGCCGTGTCCGTAGAAACAGCCCTCTTGGGTTTATCTCCCATTCACAAGCTCCATTGATTTGATTGCACTGAACCTCTCAGTACACGCTCACGCCCACTTATGAGCCGTAAGTCCTAAATCCGCCCCATCTTGTAACACTGTTCACATATCTGGCGTCTACCCCCAACATACCTTCTCCCTTTGGATAGTGCTCCACACAAAGCTGTACCCCTCGCGAAAGACTTGTCTGTAGCCTCCGTTCCTCAGTCTCCAACACACCTTGGAATAGTTAATTTTCTACCGATATCACTGCTACAGGTGGTTTTTGAACTAGTAAAGTGTGCTCCTCTCCGCATTACGTTAGACTTCGGAAAGTCAACAGATGCTCAGTCACTGATACCAAGTTACACCGCCACATTGAACCTTGCTCTTCCTCGTTCTCTCCCAGGACAACCAAAGAATGGAATATTTTTGCTGTTCCAGTCTACTCACCTCCTCATAATTTTCGTATTTTTGGATGCCGAGTTAACAAGCAGCTATCTATTATCCACTGAATTTATAGGCGTAATCCATCTCATACAAAGGGTTCTTGAATCACGGGTTTACTACTTTTCTTTAGTTTAGCATATTGTTCCATAAAAATGAAAATGCGCAACCAGCAACGGTTGGATTAAATAGTTAAAAATAATGAACACGTAGTTCGCTCGAAAGTAACGGGGCTCACACTATCTCGGCAAATAATGAAATCGAGTATTTGGTACTCATGCTGTTGCCAATCCCACTTCTGGTAAGTGTGCCGCAAATCCTACAACATATATAGCCAACTATAGTAACACTGTCCTAGTAAGTCTTACCACCTGACCTCTAGTCTTCTTTGTTTCTTGCTCAGATCCAGGAAGCGATTCAACGTTAGCACTCTGAAACAGATGGGTCAACAGGCCACTCACGTACGAACGTTAGACTCGTTGAATGTCGACGCTTGTTGCTTTTCGAATATTAGAATCCAGGACAGTGGTTAAAGTACGAAATTAACAGCCTCCATACTCTCCACTCGATGTTGGTTGTACGCTTCAGGTGGCTCCATGGTCGCCGCCACCAGTCAAGCTGGACCAGGTAGCCCTTAGCACCACGGCTGCAGCCGCACTGGGAAACTCGATTCCCGTTAACAACAGACCAAGTGTCGTCCGCCTGGCAGATTCCACTGGTTACTTGTTTACAAGGTGTAGGCACCTTAATGCCGAATATCAGAGCTTAGAAAATTGTCTTTAGTAATTAGATCCATAACTTCCGTTTTATTTCGACTGAACCTCAACCGCTTTGACTGTCCAACAATTAGTCATTATCGCGGACCACTGATGCATATCTCTATTTGATGATGTCTATGCGTCACACAGCATGCCACACGAATGCAACACATCCCACAGTTTGAAGAATTTAGATTTTCAAACGCACTATTAAGAGCCGAGAACCAGAAAATCATCTGCATTTTTGAGTAACTTATGAGGTGAAACATCGACTATGCGAAATCTAACCGAGATCGAGTATTGTTTCCCAATCACTTGAAGCTGCTGAAAGGATTGAGATGAACAACTAGGCTTTCGCGACATTACAAAGTTAACATAAAATTTTACTCAGAATAGACTGACCCGTAAAAAGCATGCTGTGCCAAACAGACTTACCGAATAGTTGGAGTGTTGAAGTTTCCCGTAGAAAAGTCTATTTTGGAAACACTATGTTTACCTAAACCATAACTACAGGAGAAATTTCGAAACCAGAAGTATACTCACTGAAGAACAAGAAACGGCAATATAACACACGTCATTCGGACAGGAAGAAACAATATATTCCAAATGGTGAAGCCAAAGGAAGGAAGCTTCGTGTATTATGCAAAGTGCAAAACACGCGCAACATGCAAAAATACATCAGTAAAGTAGTGAATAATCGATAGGGCAATACAAAGTTTCGATAACCTAAAGAATAACAACGATCAAGTTGTCACTCACCCTCCAATATAAGCAAAAGAAACGCCAATCAGAAATATGGAGGCGTGCAAAATGCGGGGGGGAATTAGTTCCCTTTTTACACTTTGAAAATACAATTCGGGGAAGTCACGCAACCAGTTGCAAGTTTGTATGATCAAAAACAATTTCGTCCAGAATGGCATTAAAGTATGCGGATAACCCTCCCAGAGACTACTGAGGCTTGGTATCAGACTTTCGTTGACTATATTGTAAACCCCCCAAAATAATGACATTGCATAAAAGCAAGTCAAATGAGCTGATTCATTGAATTTACACACGCGAACTTTCGTCAAGTTAAGTTTTTTAGCGAACCTCTGCAGGATATAACGTATATTCAGGACTTACGTCGAAAACGTATTCTTGAAGTACAGCGTGGGCGACGATACAGATGAGAGTGTAGAAGAAAACAACACAAAAATCACTCCGGCCATAATTATAAACAGCGGCTCGTTGGGGATTATCTTCGTCAGTAACGTTATGCTGGATGAATAAGAACACTGAAGAAACCGCATGTGTCCCCTTTAGAGAATTAAGCACATGGATGTTTGCGTTACCTTGTATAACAGCCCCATGACAATAATCATAGCCACAAAGCTAACAATATCCCCATGGTTGGTGATAATGAATTCATGTGAAAAGTACGACTGATTTTTGTTCTTTTTGCGAAGCGGCCGGACGGTCATGCTACGTGGACGACTGCAACGTCAAAACTAATTTAAATAACCGCTAAGATGAACAAGCGTTTTTCAATACGGTAAAAGCAACTTCACTTAAAATCATTCAGACTTCAGTTCACTTCAGCTTAGAGCTGCCAAACACGACTGCTGAAGGGCCAAACTGGTCAACCCTATGACACAACAGCTTCTGGGTCCCTTTTGGAGTTATTGATTTTTTGTGTATCATTTTACCCAGTTTTCATTCAAGGATTTGAAGAGGTCCAGGGGAGAATGCCACCGCAGAAGTATGTAAAAAACCATTAATGGCTCCTACATCCAACTTCGTAAGTCCCGCAGGACCCAAGAACTGCGGTACTCAAGCCCTTGCTTTCCGGGTTGGGGAAGTGCATCGGAACACTATCTTCATGGCATTGGTGGATGGTGCGTTCAGCTGTTACCAGTGCTGTTACCGATCCCCAGATTATTCGGTGCATCGATTTCCGATCTGCGTCTAGGCGACGCGAACTCTGTCTTACTGCGAATTTCGGTTATTCGCTCACGGACATCGCTTCTCATGAATGAGCCTGAGTGTCCGACCGTGAAATTGCCATGTTGACTTATTGTGCACCCGAACAGCTAGAGGGGCAGACTAAACAACGCTTTTGACGAGGAGTTTGTCAGCTTAGCACAACTATCTCAGCTGCGTGTAATCGGTAGAACGTGAATATCTCCGTTATCTTTTAGTTAAAAATAATTCGTAGCAATTAAACTTGTTCAAAATTTGTGATATGTTGCAGAAATTAAAATCTTGAAAATCTGTTCCCTAGAGATTTCTTTGTTTCAGTCTTCCAAAGATGTAAACAAGAAATGTGCAGTTGTTTAATGACAGGGATTAATGGAAAAATAACGCAAAGTCGCATTCTGCGTTATTTCGGAAATATGAAGGTAAAATGTAATGAAAATCGACGTCATACACGTGAAAACATGTTTTTATTGAAATTTCGGCGTGATTAAGCAGGAAAACATGATTATAATTTCGACAATCGAACTGTTGTTGAAACATGAGTACTAGGCTTTTTTAACACTACAAGCGTGAGAGACGCCTATAACCTAATTCAACATAGGACGATTCACCATGCTTCACCACTCATTAGTACCACTGTTGTCAACTATTCCATGGAATCAGGATGTACGCTAGCGTACATCCTAGCTGGAATGGAAACAAAAAGAACTGCTGAAAGAATGATATTAAAGAACACTCCCAGCAATTCGCCGGGATGGTGCTTCAAGGCCGAACCGAGTTGAAAACGGCCATTTAGGCGCGAAAAATATTTTTCAAATTTTTCATGGAATGTTAAAACGGATATTGTGGGACAAATATACATATCTTATGGAGTAAAATAAAAGCGTTGTGATGAGAAAAATCAGCTATACGTAAACATTGTTCATATTTGCTCTTTTGTTGATGAAAATGTGTCGATGTTTTTTTGACAAAAGCATCATGTTGGCTTTCCCCATCGATTGTACGTCCTGAAAATGCTTCCGTTCTAATTTCCGTAGTAGAATACATAACCAATTTGGCAGAAACGCTCAATTTTGCGTTGTTTTGTAGATATTATTGAATTTGTAATCCTCGAACACGTTGCGTTTACATTGAATTGTACACAAAGTATCACAGTAGTTCCTAATTAACGCAATGCCGCCACGGTCGTTGCTTAATCATTCACCTGAATTATATGTTCAGCTTGATTCCTTTATAGTATTTCCAGTGGAAAAGGGTCTGCGTTTTCACCTGGTTGTTTCTACCTACGGTATAGTTGTAGCGACTATAATAAATGATATTTTTGATAGTCGCATTAACTTGTACAT
>JTDE01022085.1:6145-26795 GCA_014338405.1 Paragonimus skrjabini miyazakii
TATCCACACCATTTCTAGTTCTTCCGCTTAGTCTTGTTTTAATAGTGTTCAACCGTCTTAGTAACGTTTTCTTCCAGGATATTCCACGTCACTGTTGAAGCCAGCGGCGGCCCGAGCCACAGTACCTTTTGGTCAGGCTCATGGCTGTTACGATGATGACTTGAGGTCGGTATTGTGGTATCCAAGAACATTTTGCGAACCCAAACTGGAATGTGTTCGTTGACCCGACAACGTAACTGTCGCCCCGTTCTGCCTATGTAAGTGGCTCGGCACTCATAGATGACGTAAGATTTGGCGTTGAGCGGTACCGGTGTTTTCAAAGTTGGTGTTGGGATTCGGGAGGTGGTGAACAGCATGACCAGTTGGGCTGCATAGAACGTGCGTCCCATAACCGCCGTGAGACGGGTTTTCAACAGGGTAGCAATGTCACCATCTATGTATGGCAGACGGAGGTAAGCATTTAGTTTGGGAGCTGTTGAACATATCGCGTCGGGCGGCTTTCGGTTGTTGAACTTCTCAACAAATGCTGATCGACAGCCATTTTTTGAGCGTGGTCCTCAACAATGGCACCTCTTTTGCTAGTGTTTCTCTTGAGCAAATTCTTCTTGCGCTTGTACTGGATCGGCACAAAACTGTGAAAGTTTAGATACTGTTCAGTCCAAGTGTGTCTCCGGTAGACGGACCGCAGTAAGCAACCGTTGTTCTGGCGTTTCACGATAATATCCGAAAAACGCAAGCGATTCATCCTGCTCGTGCTCAATGGTAAAACTTATTTTGGAATTCAGCTTGTTCATTGAATCAAGCAGACTCGTTGCCATCTCCTTGGTATCGGTAACCATGAACACATCATCAACGTAACGCCAATAGAAATGAGCCTGACTGATAACAGCGTCTGCGTTCTGCTCAAGGTGGACAACGAAAATATCGGCTAGTAGCGAACGGGGTGGACTGCCGATAGCAACATCATCGATTTGTGTATAGCGAGTTACCTGGAAGTAGAACTTTACGTTCGTTGTGCATAGTAGGAGAAGGCGTTCTAGCTGGTACGTTTGATGTGAGTCAATATACTGACAGATTATACTGACCGTCTGCAGCAGAGGGACGTTTGTAAACAAAGAGGCGATGTCCAAACTGGCCATATGTTTGTTTTTGCAGTCCACACCCTTGAGTAAATCGATTAGTTCAAAACTATCTCAGTTTTCCGAACCATCGATTGCCTTACAGGCTGGAGAAGTTGGGCTAGCCACTGTGCCAAATTGTGTTGTGGTGAATCTGACATGGATAGTATTGGCCTCAGTGGTACACCAACCTTGTGAAGTTTGGGCAAGCCATACAGTTGAAGAGTATGTGGTCCTCTGGGTGTAATTGAATTTGCCGTTGACTAACCGATTAAGTGTCCTCCCAGCAAAGCCTGCACTTCTATGAGAGTGCGTCGTTCAATTTCAGCAGCACTGTCTGCTGAGTTATCCTGACGGAACTTGGTTGTGTCATTTAATAGTGGCTGCATCCGTGATACATAGTCAACCTTACCCATGATCACAATACCGGAGCCTTTGTCTGGTTGTAAGATAATCAGGTTTTCATTGGTTCGTAGCTCAGAAAGGGCATACATGTTTCGGAGTCAGGATTGTGTTCTGTTTGGAGGACGTCACTCTGTATTAATGCTCGAGGTCGACTAGCTTGGCTTTAAACCAACTGCGAGCGTCTTCTGATACCGGACTGAGTTGGGATAGTTGGTCAAACAGAAGCTCGAACTGGGCCTGTTACTCGATGCTATTGTTCTTCTTTAGGGTATACAAAATTTGAGACCACAAGATAGGGCTTCCAACTGAATGCTGTTGAGTTGAACTGACATGTTGGTCACATACCTAGCCAGATTTTCAGGAAATACTGAGTCTGTCAGATTGTGTTTCAATGACCTTTGTAGATTGCTGAGCAGATGGATTCTTGCCTGCTTAACCTTTTCACTACAAAAGTTGGTGAACTTAATGCTGCAGATAAGGCTGAGTTTCTCAGAAATCCACCGGCTGGAACTGTAGTCTGGTTAGCTTGGTCAGTTGATCTGTGGTACTTTCCATGTAGCATTTTATCAAACGACGAATTTTGTCGTGTCCAAGATGTTTGTGATGAGATGGCGGAAAGGAATTCTGTTGAAGACATTGACTATAGAATGAAAAGCGAACACGCTGGGTAGCGATTTTGCATTTTAACTTCACGATACCATCCAGCTGCTTCATTACAGATGTTTGGAGCTGAGTCTTCAGAATAGCAAAGCAAACTTTTTCCGTAACCCATTTGAACAGGGAAGTCAGGAACAGTTTTTTGCACAATGTATCTTTCGAGCACATTTCACTGCATCTCATCTAGTACATACTGCAGTCTGTGGGTTTATATAGCAGAGGCGGTAGCAATTAACAAATGGAAGCCACTCCTCTCTGTACAGAAAGACTTGTTCGCCCGTACAGGATTGCCATGTTGACTGATGTGTATTGGTGTGTGTGAGTATTTGCGTTTGTGTGGTTGTTGATTTTGTTGTTTAGCTTCGCAATGCCCACTGAACTTTGCTATATAAACCCACAGACTGCAGTATGTACCCGATGAGATGCAGCGAAATGTGCTCGAGAGATACACTGTGCAAAAAACTGTTCCTGACTTCTCTGTTCAATTTTTTTACGGGAAAAGGTTGTTTTACTTAAAAGAGTGATAACCGCAACACAAAATTTTGTCTCAGCTTAGCTCTTTACGATCACAAGACCGTAGTTAACTAATCAGTAATCTACAGGAATGTACATGACTTACGCACTCACATCGAAGAGTCTATTTGTTTTCCGGCACTTAACATAGTTTGTGATTTTCCTGTTTTCGCAAACCCAAGCTGGCTAACCAAACATTTCCGCAATTCAAACAATGAGACAAATATGATAGTCAACATTTAGTCTGATCACATGCAGCGTTTGTTTCAAGATGGAGGCGACGACGGAGAGTAGAAATTAAGTTACCATCACCATAAACGACCCACAGTGACTATATGAACAGATAGGGTTGGGGTGTGCTTGAAATGAGTGGATTCCGAGGAAAACTGTTTTGTGGTCGAGGGAAAGTGGTATCAACAAAAGTGAGCCCGAAGAAATGAATAAGCAAGCCCAGTCACCTCGCCGGAATATCACAACCACAGCCTAGTACACGGAATGGTACAGTAGGCGCACAGGTCATTTCCACAATTGATTAACTCACTTTATTTTGCAATCCGATAACTTTGAGTTGATCTTGGTAAACAAGTTCTGCACAATGTTCGACGAACTGCGAATACCGCTCGACCATCACAGTCAACTAGAAAAAAAGAAGACCATGATTACTTGACTGTGACGAGGTCCTTTAAAATCGTACTTGTGCTGAAAAATCATATAATCAGGAAGGTCAACTAGCAGGTAGTTTATGTGAATAGCTCGATAGTTACAGTGTGAAAATCGCAAAGTAAGACGTGGAACAGGACTCAAAGAGCTGCTAAGAGAGCTACACAAAAAGGTTTGGGTGAATGTTGCAACAGAAGCGCCAATACAAGCGGTAGTAGTAAACACTTTTCATCGCGTTATACACCCCAAAAGGAAAAATGTGACATGAAAGATTCCAACGTAGATATTGATATGTACACAAGTTATAATTACTCACTTTATGTGAGTCAACTTGGTGCAAAGTTGGACAAAACTGTTTGCCAGTTCTAAGGAATGAACCTGAAACATCCCTTGATCCTTGAACAGAAGATGCGGTTGCTGGGAGAGTGAAGACGGGAATTTGTCGAAGTTTCTTTTGCACCAAGGCTGCTTGATCACCAACATTCCGCGGAATCTTGGCATCCAAAGAACCAGTGGTAGCAAAACGCTGAATTGGACCCGGACAAACCACTACGATGCCACCCTGGCAAGTTGTAGTAACACTGGCCGATCTGGAAGGTGCATGTGGTTTGACTTGAGTAGACAGAGCAACAGTGGACATTGAGGCTGGACGATTCAAACTAGCCGAGAGACCACGGGTCCAGGATTCCGTTCCGTCGGCATTCGACAAATTAGTTAGAGAGCGATGCGTGAACCTGGCATCCGAAGAGCTCAGCGACTTATATACATATCCGGACAAGTTATTCGAAGATTCCGAAGGAACCTCGCGTTGAGGAGACGAAGGGAGCGAAGTTGGACCATCAGAATCTACAAGGAGAATAAATAAGTATAAAATAGAAATATTTTCTGAGGTAAAGGTATACCGATAGTAATGTTTGACAGGCGACGGCATAGTGTAAGATGAACATTCCACATGAAACCCCACGGTTAAAAAACTTGCCAGTCTGAATTGACACCCCTGTTTTACGGAAGTAATTGTGTGGAAGATTTTTATGGAAGACAATCAGTATGGTTCGAGATTATGATCTATGAGGGCGAACGTAAATTCAGAAAGGACACTCAATTTCCGAAAGCATTGCATTTAACGAACGCATAAAAAGTGTGGATCATGAGTAAACACTTGGGAAAGATTTAAAGAACACGAATATTCATCGATTGTAGTGTATCTCTTAATCAAAACACCACGCATTTACATTGGGTGTCACTAAGGCAACGGTAGATGGCAGACGGGCTCAAACGACTAATTCTCAGATAAAACAGATAAATCGCTCATTTTAGAATTAATGAGCGGAAACTTAATGGATAGCCGCGATGAATGTACAAAAATGAATCCTCATATAGTCAAATGCAAAACAGCACGTGAATAACTAAAATGAGCATAATCCTTTCAAAATGATAGCAACGATTTACCTTTAGTTTAAACAAACCGGGAGGTCACAGGCAGTACTAACACAAGAGACTACATAATGAATAAAGTGATTGAAAGATTAACCAAGATGTGCTTTCTATTACAATCCAAACATACATTATCGATGTGATACATCTAACAAGTTCTGTCACTTCCGAATTGTCTCCTTCACTGTTCTGTTTGTAGTCATACGATAAAACTTGAACAGCAAATAACCGATAGCATCATGTCTCAAAATAGGTGTACACTGCAATTCGAGTTTGAAAGGAAAACTGAGAAGGGAACGGCAAATGACGACCGATTATGGCTGATTACACAACGTTACGTTTGAAGAATGTAGGCCACGTCAGACTGCTTTAATAGTCCTTATGATGATTGGGTACATTTGACCTACCACTGAAATGTCCTCCTAAAATGAACAGAAGGCTAAGATAGTCCCAGTGTAAATCACAAGAAAAAGAATACTTTCGGATTGGAAAAGTAAAGGATGAACAACAAATAATCGATTAGAAGTCAAAAACATAATAATGTACAGACAACGGAAAACATGGTTGGGAGCTTACACGAATTTGAGGTTGATAAAAACAGCTGTGAGTGTTTAAACGTACGGAATGCAATGGAAGAATCGTAGGCGGAGATAGTGCTTTGATCGGACCCCATTTTTGGTAGGTGCTTATCCCACAAACAGCAGCACCATTTCAAGTCCACTGCAATGAAACCACAAACGTTCATAAGCCTTACACATCTGCGAGCAACGTGTGATCTTCAGAAACTATTCTAAAGCAAAACAAACGGAAGTTGTAAACGAGACCAGCGGTTAATTAAGCCTCAATAGATTAGCTTTCTTCAAAAAGAAAGTAACACACTGACGTGCTCAGCGGATTTTCGTTGTCCGTTTTCTTGTTCGAAAACTAAACGAAACTCACTAAAGTATTCAAAATATTAAAATGTCCGTTTGATCCAAAAATCGAGATTGCGGACGAATTGTGTGGTAACCAAAAGAAGTAGACATTCGTTAAAACGAGAAGAACACGCCAAAAGAAGACAAGGCAACAGCCACTGATTTGAAAATTTGTGTATGGAACATAGACCAAATGCAATCTTAACTCTCGCATCACACTGTTCTGCGTTCAAAAACAGTCTATACGAATATCAGATCGGAGACTGTGCTGTAAAAAAGTGCACCGACCATGAAAAACAACACAAGCCTATAAACATAAAATATACCAATAGAACGCAAGGTTTAAACCTGCAGAGATAAAAGTGGCTAGGCGAGCAGGGATTAAAGAAAGTTTGTACGAATGACAGAGGGAAAAAGAAGGGTTACATATAAATCAGCTTGTGTTAGGAGGCGATCTCCATTCCAGTCGGGTCACATCACGGGCGCAAAAGATGGCACGGCAAGTGGGGCAAGGCACACGACCTGACAGCCAAACAGACGGAGGTCGATGAGCTTCGGTTTGTCTAGAAGCAAACCAACGCGCCATACATTCCATACACCACATCGGTCGACAATGACACGTTCCGCACGGTGGCACATAAGGCAAAGTGATTCCAATAGCAGCGTCAAGTGCGGCTTGTGCTTCAGGATCACAACGTTTTTGCAAAATTACATTAGCCGGTTGATTCATACATCCGATGCACTGATCTTTTTCCTGACAAAGTGAGAAGGCGGAGATAAAGATTAGGCAACATGTATATTTCTTATATGAAACACGTGCCATAGCTAAAGTGCTCTTATAATTATGGTTGCATGCAGGTAAGCACAAGTGCAAACCACTAATGTATTGCTGTTCTTGAAGATGATGGATGATCTACTTTACATTCAATTAGTCAGGGAAATTTGATCTTTTACGGAATGCCAACCTAGTGTAAAGTGAAAATCGACGGATAAAATGAACCGCTACCGTATTGCATTTAAGATTTTGCATTCCACCTGGAATAGCCAGTCTGTTTTCCATCGATATCGATTCCACTATGAAGCGCGCAGGGAAACAAAACACTCAGGCATATGTTTAAGTTATTCTAATCAATTCCTTGATCATTGCAGCAGCGTCACTTCTACAAATGAACGTTTCATTTGGTCACTGGACGTTTGTAGAACGTTAGTGTTAGTAGTGGCGATCACGCCAGGAACTGAAATGCTGAAATTGATAAGAAAACCAGTTGAGGATGATCCCGTCGCAAATACCCCCGATTTCCTGGCTACATGAAGCACTGAATAAACTAACGGATGTATCGCATAACTTAACAAAAAAGTTCACCGCAGCAGGCTTCCAACTGATAGGCCTATCATTTGAGATGTTGCTCCTCCGCAGCCGCGATATCGGATGAGAGAACCAAGCAACACACCTTAAAACATTAATTTACCGGAGAAGCTTTCAGTACGGTTGCACAAACCTATCTACAAAAACTCCGTTAAAGATCGGATGTTTGCCAAACTTCAACATCTAATCGACATTCGTTTCGATCATGTCAAATAGCGTGCCCACAGACAGCTAGAACAAGAGAGTGTTCGTTCGCTCGTGCACGAACTGGGGCTGGTTGCAAATCACAGCTACCAACAAGAACCCTTTGGAAACCGATAATGACGCTATCTGCAGCAACTTGTTAAGAGCATAAGAAGAAACTGCTGCGACACCAATCGAATGATGCCAATTCAGCTGTACAGTTGGCCGAGTAATTTGAGAAGGCGGATGCGACTACAACCCCGCCAGTTCAGCAGTGTTATGTGACACGACGTTCTACCAACAACAACGGCTTGCTGTGTTACGGGTATTGTATAGTGCACAGTGTCGTTAATAAACAGTAATGGGGAAAAAGTGAAAACAGCGACTCATAGGACGAAACTAATCGTAATCCCCAGTGTTATGAAAACCAAAAATTGAAAGTGACGATTGCCCAGATGCATATGCATTGTGCTGGACGTGTAAACGAAGAATCTGACGTTGCATTACTGCCAAAATATATGAAGACAGGACAACCGTGCACAATGGTGTTTGTGTCCGTTGTGCCTTTTCGTATACATTGTAACGGGTATGCGGCAGCAAGCGATTTTGCAATCCAAGCGCTTCTGCAGTCATGTCACAGAGAGATTTCGGGTGCACGTCTGAGACTTGGTCCTGTGTGACATAATCCATGATAGCCTTGACAGGGGCTTTGAATGCCCTTTCGATGTGAAACTTGCAGAAATAGACCATCCCGCTCGAGAAGGCCAGAAAGACGGTGAACATCTACAGAAACAACATCCTAGTTATCTTACCTGGGAATTCACTGTGGCGTATTTCAAAGTCATTAATGCCTGAAGTAGTTTGGAGTCGTACTATAGACACTAGAGTTATGAACACGTTAACCACGTCATCCATTATATATCAGGTGTCAGAACATTATTAACAAATGAGTAACGAGTACTTCTCTACAGCTAGTGGGTTCCCGGTAATGACAAAATGACTGGCCATCGCATCGTTGGAAACAGGTTAACAAATAATGGTACATGCTTCAACTTTAAAATCAAAGTTCTCTTTTGACGCCTGCACATAAATGAATCTGTTCGGAACTTGAAACTGTTAATTTGATTTAATGGAATGTGTGACGATGACTCTCTCCGGTGAGGTTTGATTGAAGTAACAGACATGCAGAGTTAGTGAAGGTGACCGTAAACCCTGCAACAACTGATCTGCAGATCACCACCGACCAATTAACAATGTCAGCTGAAGTAAACTGTAGCCATCAAATTCTGAAGCGGTTGAGAAGAGTCAACAAACGCTTTGCCTGAAAAGACACCGATTTAGGTCGTACGAACACGGAATACATACAGAAGAATTGTCACCAATTAGAGTATTTCTACGTGCTATACCTGTTCAAATGCAAACAGAAGTGCACAGGTTAAGTAAGAAAACGCTATAAAAAAATACAATCAAAACGTACAATCCTAAGTAGGCAACCCCATTAACACCAGTGAGAAGCAAGAATGGAAATTTGGACATACGCAGACGATACTGCCGTCTTGTTCCAGTAACGAAGCGGAACATTTTATCAACATTTTGCATAGATCACTTTTTAACGTCCATGAAGGAGAGAGTTATCTCAGCACCTGCATCTAGCATCAGCATACCAGTAAGTCGACGTTGAAAAGGAGAGAGCGAAAACAATCTCTACAACCTACGTCGGCCAACGTGGGATTCGAACAATACCTTTTGAACTATGAGAAACTCCGACTATCTTTAAATGTCCAGTAGGAAAATATTGAAATAACCTAACCTTCTCCTAAGTGTCTGTATTATTTGGTTGCTGACTGAGGGTCGAAAAGTTCACACTTTGACAATCCGGTGAGAAGTGTAAACAAAGTGGTCCTTAGATTGGAACTCTCAGTGTCATCTCGTGCAAAAAGTAGCGAACGCGAGTATTCGAACGGGCCCAAGATAGTCAAAGCTGGTACATTTCTTATTGGCTCCTCGAAAGACTGTAGAACTTTGCGGCTCCCTTGCCTTGGCGTTTTAGTGTCGGCGGTGTATTGCCAATCTAACCTATCCATATCTAGCATGAAGAATAGGTCATTCAACTGAAACCACCGGCGAATACAGCGACACTAGGACAAATCGATCAAGAAGGCAAGAAGCGCGTCATTACCGGAGACAGACGATGCTTAGGCTAGCAAGAAACCATGACGGTAGTGGAAGAGAAATAATCGAGTTGGTATAGTATGTGAAAAACTGGACAATTAACTGTGACAGAGTATGATCCAAAAAGACCAGTCACTTCAATGACTTTAAGGTTTCAAACAGTCGGCGGGGCAAACAGCTAGATAGCAAGATCTACGAGGGAACGATTCTGCCTGTCAGTGCTGCCCGGGCAGACAGTATGCTAATCCCGACTTAGTGTCCAGAAGACCTTCTCGTCAGCAGGATGATCGTTCGTTACAGACAAGACGGCACGTAGTGGTAGTGAACCACGAAGTGGGGAGTGCAGCTGCTTTCAACAAACTCAGAAGACGGATCTTAAGAAAGCACTGATTTGTGAGGTTACAAAATGGTAGCGACACACCAAAAAACACAGAGAAACGAAAATAGATGTGAAACTCGGCGTTTGTAAACGATGTGTCAGAAGACGTATGAAAGAGTATATTGCAAGCCTTGGTTCCGGAGAGACTGAAAGACTTGCACTGTGAACTGGGACACTCCAGGGTAAACAAATTAGAACTCGTCGACGAGAAATGATTTTATTAGCTACAGTAACGCGATGTTCGCAAATTTTCAACCCGTTCAAATGTTATGGGAGTCCTAAAAAAACACCCCACAAAGCTTCTTTGCAAACTATGCAAGCGAGTCAACAAAACAGAATAATCGAATAAAATGTGACCTCAGCTTGTAAACAAAGAGGCAGTGAATAGTTATTAGTTCTCTCGGACAAATTGACTGAATCTGGTGAGTCGATCTGAATAACACAAATCGACTTTATAACGATAGCCATAGTGCTGGTTGACAAGGGACTTTGTTATTGGGAAACTTCCAGTCAATTACATCCACATAATGGTTTTAGTGTCCGAAGTCCCTGGATTAGTGTTCTCTGCGACGCTTTGGAGATACTGCCAGAATAGTTGCATACCTTCACGGCTAAGTGGAAATAATTAACAAAGAAGACATTCCCTAAGGTATTCATCGGTAAAAATACCAAAGTGTGAGACTTGATGCTGTCTATGCCTAATGGTTCGTCAAAGCTCAGTACATGCATCAATCAGACCTTTTTGTCAACAGGCAAAGAAGCTCGATTACTGAAAAAGCGATGCAACAAACACATCTTGCTGTTGTTGAATGCACAGGCAAGTGCTTGGAAATCTTCGTCATGTACAGCGGGCGGAACGGATCCTAGGAGCAGTCCACAAACAACAAAAGAAGTGCTTGAGTGGGGGAAAATTCGCAGCATTTTTGAAACTAAGAATGTTATGATGACTTTACGTCATGTCGAACCCCGAAGCTCCAGAAAAATTACACAGAGTAGAAACAACCGTACACGATGGAACGGACGTTAATTGATCACAAGAGATAGACAACTACGAATCGATAATTTTAATCAACTGAACGCTTACATGCCGGCAGAAAATCAAGTGGCTGAAGACGTGCCGCTGGCAGTGGATTTACAGCCAACGGTTCCAATAGGCGGCGCAAGAAAATCGGTGCTGGGGTTCGATAGACAAGGGAGCGATGTAAGATGAACACGAACAGACGCGAGTAGTATAAAAATTAAATCGTCAGCAGATTTTATCTGCAATTTTGCACAGTAGGTAGAACACGTAATATTTTCTTCTGATAACGCTTTCGCTGTATAACGAGTGGAGACGTGAAACGACTAAACATTCACGAGCGAATTTCATTTATTCTCTTCATTGTCTTGTTTGCTGCAGCACCTGTAAGCATACAAGCACAAGTTTCAGTTGATAACTTGGCTTCTGATTTGCATGCACTTTACACCTTGCACTTTATCATCCGACGCTAAGTTGAGCGCTGGTTCATCAATTATGGTCTGGTTTCTGATGTATCGGGCATGTAAGAAACGAACATTACGTAAACGTACACAGGAAATTCCAATTTTCACTTTAATACGAACAATGTTGTGTCACGTCTGATGAGAATTAGGACTGCGTATTCCGGCAATAACTGAAGTTGATGGAAAATATACCAGAGAGACTGTCAATCTTTACACCACACCAATTCAAACCAAAGTCACAACGCCCGCAGTGAAGACAATCGTTGACACAACAAAAACCGCGTTTGGTCCGACTATCAATTGCATCTGTGAAACATGGTATAAACATTACGGAGATATTTTCGGATTGCGTTTACTAGCCAAGGTGACGGTTTAAAAGTCCGCCAACTACTAAGCAAGTTGGACAACGCTAAATATCCCCAATACAGCAGCTTTTTTTCTTGTAAATTCCCCACACAACTAAAGATCCAACGAGGAATGACAAACGCTCAAGCAAACATCTAGTAAGAAGTTAGCATAATTCGACAGCAGTTATTGATGTCTCATTCTCCTCAAAAATGATGGTGATGATTACGTCACTCACGTGGGAATTGTACATCGCGAGTACAAGCGTCCCAAGCTCCAGTAAACCGGTGACGACCAATCTAAACGTATGGTTTTTGTCTTCGATTTAAAGTAACCAGCCGACGCAGATATCCCCATTAGAATTCAGTGCGAAATCGAGAAAAAACAAACCGTTGGACCCCAGCAAACTATAGCAGGACCACAGCGCCTTGTTAATCTGAAACACGAAGCAGCTAAAATCTGTCGGTTGGATACACTTATAACACACACCCTCAACGTAACTGGATATTCTTTACTGACGAGAAATTGCTCTTAATCTAGCATCAAAACTTCGGCCGAACCGGAAGATATATTGGAATTGTAACGCATATCACTTCACCCGACTCCAACCCTGTAATGAACACCCACATGGAAGTACAATAGGATGGGTCATAAAGATGACTAATGTCAACCAATACAAACTTGAAGACAATAGGGTCACGTGCCGGTTATTAAACATCCGGTGCGTTACGTTAACAAATGGCTGGCTGCTTTAGAGTTAAATCCGAAAAATACGTATAAAGTGTGTTTTCGCCTTAACCAACTATTAGGCTAGCCTTCAGTTAGATGCCACGTCTGATAACAAATGGATATCTCATCGTCTACAACAGTCGGCCAGTAAACCTCCGTGCAAGCCCACACTTCGTGTGGCAATTGCTTTCGATGGTCCCATTCAGATCACTGATGGAATGCAAGTCCGTCCAGGGCATATATGTTAGGCATTTCATTAGGTAGAGAAATTAGAACTGCTGAATGTACCCCTCAGCAGCGTGTGCAACAGGTCGTATCTTATTGTGATAGATAATGGTACGATAATGCACCTTTAAAAGAAGGAAGTAGCACGGCGGTTAGAACAGCGCTATGTATATGCATTCACTGTAGATCACGGACGATGTAATCAAGTCAAACCCAAAATGTCCCTTAAAACAGGTGCTAGACCGGTAATTCACCTAAAGCGTAAAGTGCCCTATGCACCCACGTCCATCATTGATCAACAGTGATAAAGGCCGTAAGATGTCCACGCCATTACGCCCGTGAAGTATTCATCCTGGACAACCCCGTAAGTGTGCTCGGAAAGACCAGTGATTGTGGTCGCCTGATTACGAAACGGGCTTCAACACCACTCTAAAGACGTGGCAACCTTCAGTGGCGGTACATGGGTATTTGTTCAACGACGGTGTAAAAGCTCACCTAGATGTTACATTGTCAATTGGAAGAGCTGTTGCGGAATAACAGGACACGCTTGACTGTAACCTTCAATGCACCAGTTTTCAGTTGCATCCGGAAAAATGTGAAGTCTCTCTGCAATCAGTAAATTATCTCAATTTCAAAACCAGTCAACGCAGCAGACATCCTGATCCAGCACACAACCGTGTGATAAAACAGACGTCCGTATCAATCGATTTACCTATCCTTCTTTCACTAATGAACCTCATCAGTCACCACGGTTCGTGTTTCCCGGCTACGCGACTTACTCGCACATCGCTAGCTTAGCCTGCGAACAAAAACATCCCGGGACACTGGTCACTTGAATGTAGAAAAGTATTTTCCACATTCAAGTTCATGCTCAACTCTGAACCGCTAATCAAATATTGCAATCCGAATTCGGAAATCGTAGTTGCAGCAAGTTCAACTCATCATAGGTCAGACCAGTTTATCAAGTTCCGATGGATGTGATCAGTTGGAACGGTCTGCCGTAAACTGCAAAATGAACACAGTAGACAAGAGCATGAATAGAGTCCACGCAAGTGTTTCAGTAGGATCAGCACACACTTCATTCGTCCTTAACAGCAACGTGGTCTATCCCGAACTAGATCCGATCAGGAGAGAAGATACAACGTTGTATACTGAGGCGTAGTGTGTTCGAAGTTAATACTTGACAAAACAAATCGGTGTGGCGGGCAGGGCTGGAGTAGTCGCATCCTAGTCTATGAGATGCTGCGTCAACTCCAGTCTTTGAACTCGGTATGATTCATCGTCGCACAACCCACACACCTTGACAGGACAGCCGACTCTCCGCAAAACGCATCCCGAAAACTGTCACAATTGCAGTCGGAAGAATAATACATCAACACTACGAGCAAGCATCAGAGGGCCTGCTGTCTCGATTAGGTTAAACAGACGACGTGTAGCCTAATACAGCAATTTGACCTATCAACGCATCCACCGTGACTACAGATATCCTACTCCAACCTGACTGGCAACAGTAGCCAGATTGCCTAATGTGTACACTTAAGGGTAGGGATGTCGTCAACTAAATGCGCAGACTGCCATCATGAATTCTAGTTTCCGAAAAGCAGTGCTCACTCAATTCCCTGCTAGTGCAGCCTGCTCACTCACTTATTTCATAATACAGATATTAGAAGTGCTTATGTTCATTAGTACTCTGGATTTATGTAGCAGAGTTGTACATTCCAGAACAGGTAAGTGTCATTCACCTGAAGAAAAGAAAAGAGGGGTTTGTCGAACTAGTGTACCTTACTCTAATTCAAAGAGTTAAGTAAGGGACATTCGGGCTTAGAGATATGGAGGGTGTGAGAGATGAGTTGGAAGGAACAGCAGAGGCGTCAACAGTAGCATGCTTCCACCCACTCACGAAGCCGGACGTAACAGAGGGATCGGCTAGGCTTACGCAACAAGACGGTTGGTGCAGTCATTGTGGTTTTCGGAACATTGGTGCGGGCAAAACGAAAGGATTTTCAATCAAAGTCTTTGGTTCAAAAGTCTATATCACGAAGCGGAAAGCAGGCGACAGTGAAGTACAGATAGCGCTGATTTTCTGGAATAAGAGGTCAATCAAATTCCATCTTCCAACAGTCCAGTTCACCCTAATCATCCATTGATGTGCGTAAGCAGTCACGCCACTTCAGTGTTCAGCTTCTTCATGTGGCGTTAGTAAATGTAAACGTCTCGAAATAGTGACAAAAAAACGCAAAAATCGAGGCCAAATAAAGCTTCTGATTACTGGCTGATGTCCTAAATCAACTATGTTCAGAAACCCACAATCAGCCAAGACCGTCAGGATGAAAACATACTACACTTTGAGGAATGTAAGGAATACCAATGGATTAACGCATTTGGTTATTACGATGTTCATGGTTATGGAATTTCAGAACTGCTTCCTCTGTAAAAACTGTGTACTTCGGAAAAAAAGATCTCCGTTCGGGTGGATACGAAAACACATGTAATCTCATCCGGAGATTCATTCTACTTATTAACTGATCGACAACAGACCGATAAAATAAGATCCGCTATAGTGTTTAAGGGCTGTTGGAAGTAACAACGGACAATTGGTTCTTTAGTATCCCATCCTCACTCACTTATGTCACATGCTTGGGGGTTGTTTTAAAAATTATGTAAGGCATAAATCAGGGTTTGATATCGGGTTAATATATCTTCCATATACGTCGATTTAATTGGGCCAGGAAAGGCTGATTTTTTCGTACACAAACGTGTCTCCATTGTGGTGGTTCACACGGACTAATTTATGACCCAAAATGGAGGATGTGCTCTGAATCCAGATCATGTTGTTCAGTGTCATCTTATCGATATCTCATACACCTTGGCACAAGCCAGAACGGAAATAAAGGGTATCAATGAATAATAACCGCCGGGGAAAATTTAACTGAAATCATATAGTCCAGTGAATATAACACAACAGCAGTACAGGCAAACAATATAAATATTTAGCCTTGGAAACAATAAACCTTCTGATATCCCAACAAAGAGTTCTAGATAGACTGGACTCCGAATTCCGCTTCTTCAGACACCCGGGCAACCTGACAAGACGCAGCTATTATGCGCTTGCAAGCCACAATTAACCTGGTGCACCATTTTTAACGGAAATCAGCCCAATATTATAAACTGTTTCGTTCGAATTGACAGTTATTATATTATTCAATCCGTTCAGTGCGGTCTCATCAGCTCAATGAAATAAGTAATTCGAAGCCATAAAACCGGGTGTCATCAGCAACAGAGTAGCCGATGTGCACGTAACTAACTGTGCTAGCAACCTAACCATTTCACTGATGTTCCCTATGACGATCTGGTACACTGGTCACTTCGTGATATTCGGCGACGCACGTAAATGTCTTCAATCGAATCGATGTTCCTTCAGGCAAAGTGAACGGGTGACCTCCGATCCAACGTGACATAGGCGGCACAACGTTAAGAATCCGGCTTAGCAACATTTCTCCGTTAACTTTCCTAAAAATATTTCCCAAAAACGCTTGTACTTTAATGTCAGTAACTTTCGGCTCTACGATCAATTAATACACATTCCCGAATCAGATAGGTTTACCGTGAACAACGAAAAAGTAGCCTGTATCCTTCCGAAAAAACTTTACGCACGGTTACTTGTAACTCGAGAGCTGTATTGCAGAACCCGAGAATTAAATTGTATGATAATAATAATAATACTAAATAATGAAAATAGTACAGTCAAAAGTCAGTGCATATCATCACGTAAGTGCTATGAAACAAGAGGAAAGAGAACGAAAAGTGAGGGTCAAAGGAAGATCTACGAGACACAACTGTGAAATCCGCAGAGCCAGTCGTGATTATTGTTACTATGACAAGACTACACTAACAAACGAGTCTTTCTTCACACACTGAGTTGAACACCAACCAGGGTTTAACGGCTTGCTCACAGCATGTCAACCAGAGTTTATCAGCCGTGAAAGGTACTTTACTAGGATGTAATCCACTTGTTGATTGCACACCAAGAATTGACAACCGATAACGAGCGTCCGTGGTTTGTGTCCATTTTGTTGTATGGACACATGCGTATCTGATGGAATAGCGCCATACGATAACTCTTTCATGCCAGAATGTGTTCCGCGTTACGAAACCTCAGCTGCAGCTTCATTACGTCAGTATAACGCACCCGGGGACCATCTGTAAATCGGCATATTATGAAGCTTTAAGAATGAAAGTAGCCGTAGTAGTAGAGGTGGAATTGGAAACCTGATTGTGAAACAAACTGACATGATGTTAACAGTATGGTGAGTCCACAGTACACCGTCCTTCAACCGTTACCTTAACACAGTAGTAAACACTTGTTCACCTCTAAATAGGCCTTCAACTTTGAAGTCTCCGGCTGCCAACAGTTTTTACTCACACAACCTGACGATCAGTAACTGTGAATTAATCAATTCATGTAATCAGTCAGTCGCAGTTGGCTCTGGATTACGTGCTGAGTGCAAATCCTTTTCAGTAAGTTAAACGACGACTTGACGATTGTTTACTAAGGCTCTCAAGGAAGTTGCTCAAATGCGTACGTAGGAATTCTGGGTGCAGTGGCTATAAACTGGCGATCCAGGCGATCCTTCGGTGAATGAGGCTATTAGAAAAAATGGGGAATGCAAAATTTGATGTAACTTTAACATAGGAACCGGCAACAGACATCACCTGCATACACATTTGGGCCTGAGATCAGCAGTACAACATCTACAGACCGTGGTATGGGGATAGCTTCTCAAACTCGATATCTGAGACATGTTACAAAAATGTCGACGAGGACAAGTGTGAAAGCAGTTTGTGTCACTGAGCCACCAATCTGGTGATGAATTAATGGAAAACGGTGGGACTACAGGAAGAGCATGAAAAGGGGACTGCAGTAAAGTACGAGTCGAACAGCACGTTGTTCAGCGAAGCTCAAAAGTGCAAACGATACGTAACCGAAACAAAACAGAAGGGAAAACCGGGAGAGTAATAAACCAAGAAAAAGAAACACAGGAAAACCGGAATGCACGATTCTCGATGACTATGGTCGGATACGTGCGTGTCGTGAGCGCAACGACCGCCTGAAAACGGAGTTCTATAGAACCAGTCAAGGCCATGAAATGGCCTAATGGTGAAACGCTTAAAATACAGAGGCAATTCAAAGGAATAATCGCCAGCCAACTCACCAGATCCAACGCAGCCGCACAGGTCCCGTTTTCTTCGACAACTTCAGAAAACGCTCCGATAAAACGTTGTACGATAGTGGGCTCTAGCTGGACACCAGCGGCACAAATCAAAGGACACTGTAGTTTGGCACGTAAGGCATCTAAATTTGAAGCCGGTAAGCTGACAAAAAAATTATGGGAGAATAGACTAAAGATCAGACTGGGGTACACTTCACAACTGAACAGGCACAGCATACGAATTAAACGTAGTCGACCACAGCATTCATATTAAGATAGACTTTCAGCCTGTTCATTTCTAAAAGTATCAACCTTGTATTTCAAGCAAACTGAATTCAGGCTCACGTTCCACGACTGCCTGAACATTATTTTTCTTATTGTCGCCTCTCCAGACGATCGGACAATCTAGCATTACATGGAAACGAACGTGCTCAGCGTCTAGGTATGGTACTTAGGTCATACCGAATGTGAAGCCGATGGCGTAGTTGTTAAAATAGTTTCCTCAAAAAAGCATGGTCGGAACTCACATCCCGGTTGTGGCAAAGATATTCATTAAGGACGATCTTGAGCGGTAACGAAACTCGGGCCTAATGCTTTCTCTAAAAGAAACCGGCTAAAGAAACAAACTGAACATAAAGGCTGTAAGTGGTGTTCAATTTACGTTAACCGAATTTCTTACTCTTCGAAACATACAAGATAGCTGGCATCACAAAAGCTAGTGACCTGTACCCAAATCAAATCAAGGACAAAAAGACCCTCTTACACGCAGGGTAATGAACGTTACGCCCAACTCAGCATTCCATTCTGAGTCGCACGATAAACAACAATGGTCTTAACAAGTCACATCAGCATCGCTTAAGATGGAATCGAGCATAAAATGAGCGAAATAGCTAAAACCAAGTATATAAAAAAAGATACAGTCAAATCACCGTGGTAGCACCATTTCTAAATTCACGTTATTCGTTCACTAAAAAAATTACTTCACCACACTTCAGTAATAGCATCCCATAGCATACCAGATACCTCATCAAAAAAGGTCGTTCTCAAACACCAAAGTTTAATGAACAAAGCTGATTCAACCACTCCGGCTGACGCGTAGGTCTCTGTGTATGGCTTTAGCATATGTCGTCAGCTAATCGGCCGATTCACCGTGTACGCGTGACTAACTGAGTAATTCACAGTAAAAACAACTCAACTGATAAACAGTACGGTTCTCAATCAGTCATCTGTGGGGATTCCTGGTAGTAAATGACGTAGAAAATTGCCATTTCTGCTAAAATGGCACTAACGGAAGAGGATACCAACAGAGTGAACTAATGCCGACTCTCAGACAAGCATGGCTTCAGTAGAAAACAGATGTATGAGTTAATTTGCATTATGGACAACACTTTCGACAAACAGAGGGTGAACAACAAAACCTTTCGAAAAAACTGAAGAAGATTAACCTGAGCTCTACCGTTCATAACACCGGTTACATGTTCATAGGTTGTTAAAGGAAGAAAAAAGGATTTTTAGCTTGTGGACTCCTGCCTCTATGTTGGTCGGGGAAAAGATGTGTTGGTCTGTTTGTAAGAGTGAACAGAAGTAAAAGGTAACTTTAACGAAGCTGTCGACATGCACATACATCAGCAAAGAACAATAAAACGCACTGAAGTAACACTTAATGATCTGTGGGATTAGAATGGCGGTTAGGAAACTTGCGGTCTAGATTATCTCTCGTATATATAGGCCGATCGAGTAAAAGGTTAAAACCCCAACTGATTCAGTCGCAAGCACAGAGTTGGGCAATGCGTTTCAGTCTGAACAGACCCCAATTATGAAACACTTCTGTCCGCAAAGTTACATGCCTATTCTATGACCCACTTCCAGCGAGTGACTCCTCGCAGGTTTATCTTTGTTTAGTGGCAGATATGTCAGTGGGTGACCCAGGGGTGTGTAGTATTTTGTAGGTAAGCAGCAGGTCTTCTTGGAGGTATCTGTAATTCGTCGAGGATTGACTCAATTCTGTTAGTCATTCCGAAGAGAGGGTTTTCCTGAGCCCCGTTTTTCTTCTAGTTGCTCGTCTGTGAACAATTCCCGTAAGCGTCAAATCTTTCTCAGTGTAAGGAAGACATGAATCTATGTTCTTTGCCAGGTGTGTGCGGATTACGAGGACGAACATAGTGAGAAACACTTCAGGATGAAGTGTTCCACAAATTCTTCCTAAGAGGTTTGGAGTTGTTTGCATCTTTTTAGCTACGGCTGTACAATTTATAAAGAAAGTCAAATTGCATGGCATTAGGGCCCTTAGGTAGCGGTCGGATACTGACACTAGCAGCCTCGTGATGCCAAGGTGGCAGTTAGCACAATTTTGCTGGAGAATGTGCATCATATTACAATTACTGATGACAGGTGATGTCATGGATCGGGTGATTTGTGATTTAGAGGGTTCTTTGATTTGGTCCTGAATTGTGACACTGAAATTTGGTATGATTCAGATGAGTTATTCTCTGTGCCCAAAAGTCGTTCGTGCTTTGCAGTTATGCACATTCACAGGCAGTTTACTCAGTGTTGGCCGCCTATGCAGTTTCATTGGTGAACTCATCAGTGGCTTGAAATGACGAAACGATGACCTTATTCTTTATGCATGTTGCAACCTCGCAGTAGACAAGTTTATGATTCAGTTTCAGCTTTTGAGTAAGACCACGTTGTAAGCAAAACCAATCCTATCTTACAGCAACCTTGATACGATTGCACCATATTGTGGGGGACTGTCAGGCAGGAAGTGCGAGCATTCCAACTCTCGGCGGAATACCTCAACACAGGGGGAGGTGCGTTCAAAAACCCACAGTGAGCGGATGGTGAATGGCATGGGCTAC
>JTDE01022086.1:8989-25493 GCA_014338405.1 Paragonimus skrjabini miyazakii
CTGTTATGCTTATCCGTGAATCTTCTGGGGGTAACTATTTGATTGTAGGACAGAGGTAATCAGGTTTGATTCCTCCGCAAGACTGTTTTGTGTACAGGTTCGCCTTGTTCACATGAACAGAGTATTCACTAATGTTCGTTTATTTTGAATCGGTGTGAAGCTGCTGAAGTTTAAGTAATGACCGAACCACGTGGATTTTCTTTAGACAGTTCTTGCAGCCGAGTCATCTTCTTGTCGACTTGTGAGTATGTCTAAAAATGGCAGACAGTTGTTCACCTCATGTTCGCAGGCAACCTTCAAGTTAAGTTAAGAACTATTTAGACGTTGCACCAGATTATCTTTCACCTTTTTAAACCGACTGGATAGTAGTGCGTCGTCAAAGTAACGCTTGTAATATGTCAAGTTTTCTATCTTCGTAGCTAGCTGCTGTTCAGGTTTCAACATGAAAGATGCAGCTGAGGTGGGGCCTAGTGGACTTCTTATGGATACTGCGTCGTTTTGACGGTAGAAATGCTCGAGAAAACAAAAACTGACAATCCCAATACACAGTTATAAAGTTTTCTACGATATGTCGGTTGGAAGTGGGGACGAAATGCGACTCGCTTAAAAAAGCTCACAAATATAGTCCATCGTTTCGTGTAGCGGAACATTTGTGAACAGTGACCGAACGTCAGTACAGCACATCAGTTTGATAGTAGGGTTAATTCTGTCCAAGTCACTGATCAGTTCAAAAGAATTTTTGATGAAGTGTGTCTGGAATTATTGTTTTAATGCGGTTAGAATAGTGACTAGCTGGCGTGCCAACTCATGCTCAGGTGAGTGCAACATTGAAAAAATTAGCCTAAGCGACCTCCCAGA
This sequence comes from Paragonimus skrjabini miyazakii, assembly GCA_014338405.1. Taxonomy (NCBI): domain Eukaryota; kingdom Metazoa; phylum Platyhelminthes; class Trematoda; order Plagiorchiida; family Troglotrematidae; genus Paragonimus; species Paragonimus skrjabini miyazakii. The sequence continues at coordinate 9,848 of JTDE01022086.1, forward strand.
CTCTTACGTGTTCGGTAGGCCGTAAAGCCAGGGTGTGTATGATCCACACGACTGATTAAATTCATAGTTAGTTCACCAGTAATCCTCAAATGTAAGGGCAACTAAACATGTCGTTCTATGCGGTCTTCTGTTCCAGTAAAATCATTCACTCTTTCTATTCACCAAACTCCAAATGTTCATCCAGTATTGTTAACTTCTTCTATGAATGCGCGCCTTTGTCTAGAGTGACGGCCCAAGAACCTTCACTAGGCTTGAATGAGGTTTTCTTAACGATTGAAGATGTGCTCTCGTGATAGCACACCGGTTATTAATCGAAGCCTTGATAAGCTCATAAGTTCTACTGGTGAACTTAATCTTTAAATGTTTTAGACGACAAGCGTACATGTATATATATAAAATTTAGTGGGTGCAAAAACTTACACAATTGGAGAGATAAATATAGCTAAACAGGCATTATACCCGTTATCAGATTGTATAATGATTTGTCAGAATCTGTTTCCCCTCACTGATTTGTACACTATCAGGAACTAGAATCAAAGAATTACGTGCAACGTAACTCCTCATATCTCGCCAAAAACAAACGTATATTATACAATTAGTTTACTCGCGGTAGTATCAAAAATTAGATGCATAATAATCTATGCAGAATTCCAACGACATACTAGTTGGCGTTCCTTGTGATGTCATGTTCCAAATGTTCAAGTTAAACAACATGCAAACCTCAGGTTTATTTTATATGAATTTGAATTCAAAGGTGGAACAATAGGTCGCTTACGCATTCACCGACCCTTGAATCAGTCGAGGTGCATGCACATTTAACCTGTTAACGTGATGTAATTTACGTGTAGTAGTCACACACATATTTACTGGAGTAGTTCAGCATTCTAGAAAGTGATACCATATCTTACCTAGGTATATTTGAGTGAGTTAGCAAAAGTTGTAATCTAAAATACTTAAATGTTGTAATAAGTACTGCGTTAGACAGTGGGTGTCGCAATTACACATGATCGTGTATGTTTTCTTCTTGGTACTTTTGAACCACTATGCGAATCTAGTAATTTTAACGACGCACAGTTACGTGCGAAAGCTCGAGATCACAGCAAAGAACTTCGAATATTCTGCCATGCTACTTATACCAAATTTTTCTGTTAAGGTTAATGAGCGTTTTCATTGTGTGGTCAAGCTGTTAGTTGATATTTTGTCATTCGATCAAGTACAATGAGTGTAACGAACATCATTTGTTTACCCAGTGAGTTAAGTGGCGATTGTTTTGGCTCGTTAAGGTGGAAATCAGACTTGCTATATCAAGCTATGTTAACGTTTTTCACTGAAGACTAAAAGCAAGACCTTCTGCTATGTCTTTTCAACACACATATAAAAGCGAACCATACTGCAACCGAACAAGTTACAAATTTAGAATCGCACAGAATTCATCATATCGCAATCGCGGTAAAAATTTAAAGGAAATCAGGCGGCAGCATCGTACAGACAGCATTATGTCTTACCATTGTATGTTTAGAAACAGATACGACTCGTTCTCTAGGCGTACAGAGTTCTTCGCTAATAATCTACAACATGAGTACACTTTGCGTTGTATTGATTAGCCTACTGTACCACTTGGCTTGATTATCTGTCAAACGTTCCTCTCTCTTTTCATCTGGAAAACTTTAACGCTTACCTTTTCATCAAGTCTTCTACCTCAAAAATAAGAATTCCTGTTTGCTGGCTAAACTAATGTGTTTTGTGATGCTTGTTAGTTGACCACACCTTTGGGTGCATGGAACTGCAACTACTTAGCTTTTTCTATGGGCACTCTATGCAGCCTCTCAGTTGTCTATTTATTAAAAAGTTGTTTGATATCTACCGATAGTTGGGTATGATGTGATATCCTGGATGAACACTGATATAATGGAGGTCAATGATCTTCACAACTCAAGTGCCAGGCTGCTGTGTGTTGCTCAATTGAGATAGTGGAGCAGCATCTTCTTGCAAATCAGTCATATCCCTGATGCATATGCATTGCAGGAGTCTCAGAAATTTATAGACTTAAAAAGCATAGCTGAACCCTCTTTATTCATCTGGTTTGCTACTTTGGGCACTCCTAAAGATTTTTTTTGAAGACATCCAGACAGGGCAGTATTCTTTTTTTGACGCAACTGATAACAACTTTCAGGGTCCGAACCAACTTTTCCTGCTGTAATCGGGTGCCCGAGTGAGTCTACTGTGTGGTCAGGATTTCATTTCACTCACAACGAATGTCATTTTTTATCAGTGATGAAAACCGAGCTTATACGTCCACGGCTAAAGCACTTCTTCATGGCTTCTTCAATAACCTGCATCGATGGTGGTGGCGATCAGGAAAACTTCGGGTCATTATGAGTGGAAATTATTCAACATGAACGCTTTTTACTTGTTGAGATCTGATCTGCGGCATTGTGCATATACCATTAGGTTCGACGTTAAGCTTCGTAATCACGGAGTCCAGTCTTCAAATCGGAACCTGACTTTGTGAAATTAGGCGATACTGTCCTCTATCAGATGCCTCATGTAATCGCTGACGTTGACTCAGCAGCACACTGATTTCATGACAAGATCAATTTGCTTGATCTTAATTAGGCTTTTATGAAAGTAACTTGGCGTCGAAGAAGTAGTGTGACACGCCTAATTCTACGACAGAGCACACCAATTGGGTCGTTGGACATTTTTGTGTCTGCTAGAAAACAGAAGCTCTACGTTATTGTCATTCTTTTTTGAGTGTTAAGAGCGTATTGTCGAACACATTCGTCGGCCCTTTGGTCTATAGGGCTGGCTTGTAAAATGGACTGGCTTACTTCGGAGACAATAAACTTGGACTACCGCAGTAGAATATTTATCATAGGCACTTCCTGGCTGATAGACAGTATTGCAATCATTAGTTGCTAGCCTAATGCACCATCGCTGGAACATCGTTGTTATTGGCGTGAAAACTGAGGCGTCTGAAATTGTATCGTGTGACACAGTCGTTAGTAAGTGTGGTATTATGGTCCCAAACAATACATCTATACAATCTAAGAATAGACCACATGAAAACTAAAGCTTCTTCCTTTCTTTTGGAAGTACTTTTTCCACGTCTTGCTCTGCCACACAGAAATGCAGACGATCAGAAAAATACCCTGCTTTATCATATCATCAACTTTCACCTATAACTAGTGATGTGTATATCAGTGGCATCAGCATTGAGCCTTTCACGATATGTTCTGTGGGAGCATTCTCATTCACACCACACTCAAGATTACATTTTCGGTTAGTGGTCGCCTAAAACGAAAGATGTCTAGCTGTAGTAACAAAATTCAGCGCGAATGGACGTGGAACTGCAAACAACACAAGATTTTTTGTAGATTCTCCGGGTCCCTACATGTGTCTGGTCTGTCTGTAGATCGGTGTTTAGGTTATTCAACTTAACATCCATTCACTCCGAGAGTAATTCCGAAAGATTACAATTTTGTGACGTGAAAGTTACATCTTATCTATTTACCAGACAACTTGGCTTCCAAACCTGATGAATTACTGCTCATAGTTGCCAGTGATACAATTTTTGCACTTTACCAAAAACTGTTAAATCATCCTAGGATAAAAATGTCGTAGAAATTGCATGAAACATTCGTTTAGCTCCAGTCCGAAATACTTCCGTTCACGCATACATTTTAAACTTAGAGAAGTTATATTAAATGACCCTCATGGTCTGCTGGTTGCCAATGGCTTAGTCTCTGGCGGCAAGATCACTCGCAGTTAGGAAATTGCGAGATCAACTGAGTAAAACGAATCAACCTTTGTTTAACTGCATCGCATAGTTTTCCGATTCATTTATAGTTGTCGCACATCTTTGCAACCTCAAGTCAATGATATTCAACGCTTTTCATTATTTTTGTTTACAATCAAAGGCGATTCGCTCCATGCGGACGCTTGCATGCGAGTAACCAAGGTGAGAGCGCCACAAACTTGGTTCTTAAAACCATAGAGCTGCGCCTTGTGCTTCCAAAAGATGGTTAACCCTTCACATCCGATGTCACTGGAGTTATGCTTTTTCCATCTCGTAGCGCACAAAATAAACGATCTGTTGATAAAGTTAAGACTGCGTCAGCTCCAACTTCATCGCATCAATGATGTTCAGGTCTGTGGTGACATCCAGTGCCCAGAATCTCCAAAGTAGTACCAGATACGAGAAAGCTGACAGGAGCCGTCATTTATTCTTTCAGTCGCTTAGTTTAGTGCGGTTTCGTCAAATAATTCACGACAGCGACTATTTACGCCGTGGATCTGGACGTGCGTCTGACTCACATAAACACATGGTTTATTAAGTCTGTATGGGTATTTGGAATGATAGACTCATTGCCCCTTGTCTAAATGAAATGCTGTTATGCTGCGTACCGAAACATTAGGTGAACGGATTTCCAATGTCCGGATATCACAAAGAATAGGCGAATCACTAGATTGTGCACTGTGATCCGTATCTATGCCTACGGTGAATTATTATCTCACAATTTTGTGGACATTCTTGGTATTAACCTTCTTTCTATATGCAAATCAGACAGCATTCCGGCATGTGGATCGGTGAGGGATTTCCCTACATGATATATATCGATTGGCAGACGTCCTGCCTGGAAGGGTTTTTGGTGGGGTTGTGATATTATTTATCAGTGAAACTGACTTAGTCATTAGGTTATGAAAACGATATCTCCTCCGATCACTGCATCACACCGGCCGCTGTTGCCAAATCTCACGTGCATATGCAGACGACATGAGTAAATTCATGAGAAGGTTCCGTTACACGCTTGTTTATGTTTGCAGTCCATCGACCCCTACGGTTTTCCTCTAGATTGTAGCCTTAGTATAAGCCAACCGCAGGAATAACTTGTATCGTACGTTTTGATGATAAATGAGTCAGATCTGCCGCTTAAAAATTTGCCACCACTGCACATTGTAGAATCAGTTGAACATAAAGTGTGTTATTGTTTATGTAGAACAGTTGCGAAGCTAGTTCCTTGCTGTTTGATTCGTACGCCAAAAATTTCCCCAACCTTATGCTAACGCGATTCAGAGATGGTAACGAAAAGACAGTGAACCTGCGAGCAAACTTTATTTAATGGCTTACTTGCTGTAAAACAAGCAGACTTCAATGCAGCAAGTGAAGGCACTAGGGTGATGGACGTGAGAAAGCCTCTAGTACAACAGCGGGACAATCGCCAAAGAGGACTAATGTCAACAGAAACTTCAGTCGACCTTTAGAATTCAAACAAGCGTCGAGCTGATTGGGAGGCGTTCCAAAATACAATGGCCGACAGTGTTATTCTATGGAATGTAGCCTACACCGTTGCAGATGACGCGGATTCGTTACACAGTCACTAGTAAGGTGGCGATGCCCACGCCAACACATTAACTTTGATATTAGTTATTTGTAGTAAATTAACATTCATAGGGTAATGTGAACAAGTACGGTGGTACTAGAAAGACAACTCTCACTTCGCAGCGAGTTTAAGATTTTGAGGACATCCAAGGTGACCTAATTATACAACTCCGTTACCAATAACTACTGTTTCAAGAGGGTAAAAGTTTGTCGTCGGCGGAGGTTTTTATTCTTATAAAAGAACACATTTCATGCCACAAAATCTGGTTGATGTTAGTCCAATACAATGAGTAAAATAACGTTCCTTCCTCAGAATCTTGAAACAACAGCTGCGACATGTGCACTTATTTGAGAAACAACCTTCATTTGAATGGGTTTACTTTATTTGGGGACTGTGTTTATACAACAGGATGGTTATGAAGTTGTGTGGGAACTAGCCTGTCCTCAAACGGTGTGTTGGCAAGAATCCGAGCAGTTATCCATCGCTACTGCGTCAATTTATAAGATAATGAGAAACCAAATGTCAGTTGCTGATAATTCTCGTGTTCATCTCAGTCCATATTTCACAGAATAACTCACTGGTAATGATGTCAATGCACCAGATTGTATCACTGTTATCAACCCGTATAAACAGTAAGATACAGAACGACAGCTTCATCTGAGAGTAGATTTGAGATAAACGTGTGTGGACGTTTAACGGGCGTGTTCGTGCTCCATCCTTCTCATCTACGTGCTCCTACGTAGTCTTCAGGGGGAACCTTCGTGCCATGATTCCGATAGTAACTGGAATTACCTAGCATTGTGAGTTGTGAAAACATACTAACGGTTTTCGAAAATGAAAAAGTAGTATATTCTGGGACCAACGGCACTGGAGATGGCTTGAATAAAACATATAGCAATCGGAAATGCGCCAACGAGTGAAAGTCGACGGTACAGTAGAAGCATCTACTCGTTGTATTGTTACATGCGGGTTATTTTTGAGTTGTTTGTAAGACGTCTGTTTCACAAAACGTAAACAACGCCATCTAGCTTCAATTAGCTGGCTCGGACATGCAGTGAAAACGGCAAGGCTGTCAGTCCCACCTTGCTATTTGCCAGGTGAATATCTACTCACCCAGAGTTATAGGCAATCAACTACTTTCACTGCCATTTATTTTTTCAGTATCGATTGAATATATATAGCTTTGTCGAATGTTGTCGGACCAACCAAAGTGCAACTCTGCTCGGCGCGCTGGTTGGAAAACATAGGTTTCGGTGATAGAAGGAGGTTTGCAGCATGAACTGATGAATTGCGACTTCGCCTCAACAGGAGAAATTGAACAACTCTATGGTTATTCCAGCAGTGAAAGTTTATAAAGGTCAGACTTATTTATGGGTTACCTCTCGGTAAAAATAAGGAGTGAGGTCGTTGCACTAAATCGCATTATCAACAGTCTGATCTATAAGGGTCTACCAAAAGGAATATTTACTGTCAAGACTGTCCGTTCATAATGACCGGATATTCTAAGATAACATCATGACCAACCGCATCGATCATCAACGGAAGGTTTAGTTGTAGTACAATGAATATACCTTAAACTTCATGGCAAATTTTTGATCATTGTTGCGTCCAAGGGGGAGCACAATATATCGCATCCATGTAGACGGCGAAAGATGCGACAAGTTTCTAGGGAAGCGTATTAACTGAATAAAAAATAGTATTCAACAAATGTTATTCAGGCTATCGAGAACTAGCGGCGAGTGCACCTGTATGAAAGCTTGAGGTATAAAAAATGTCAAATCTGAACCGGATGACCAGTAGCAAGGAGTAGTGCCTATTTGTTTTATTCATGAGTGTTCATCTATAGTTTACAGCGGCTGGGCGCTATAAACCACCCTGTCCGCTTATTTGTGCGAAAAGTGTAGATGAAACATCTGACAGACCGGCGGAACTGCACGGCTGCAGCCGAGATCCTTGGAAATCTAAATGGTCATTTCTCATCACATAACAAACCCATATTGTCAAAAATGAGCAACAGCAGATGACATTTTGGTGCGTATACACACTCACGCAACGATTCCCAAATATACGCAGTAGAAACCAGACGTGAAATACAAATACGAATGATTGGGAGACCCAACGGATATTATGCCGCAATTACAACAGACCTCGTGCATACTAAACGACACCAACACGCGAAAATTGCTCAGGGGGTTTGTGATCCAACCGTCGACTGCGTAAGCAAGCCGGAAGGATGTAGGGCACCGTCAGCACGCATAGGCCAACAAACTTGAAAACAAGCAAGCGCGATTGCATACAGCAATCGGACAACAGGAAAAAGTCCTCACGATCCTATGTACAGCGCGAACTAGTACCCTAGGAAAAATTTCATACATTCTGCAGCAGGCGGATCAGGGTTATCTTCAGGTTATTACAAAATCCTGGGTTATACGACCCGTCATAACCTCAGAAAGAAGGCTAAATCCTTGTGTGTCTGGTGTACGCGTATGTGACAACGTAACCTCACAGCAGTTTACGTATATCGAGTGCACGAACTGCTTCATTTTTTGGCCGCAGAGATGACTTTAAGAAGGAATTGAAATTCAGAACGAACTATCGGTCAGGAATGGATGGAATATTTTTCTATGTTCACCCCTCAGAGAGTATGTGTGTGCTGTAGCCTTATGTGTAGTTCCTTGAGGTCACTCAGACTCGTCGTATTTTTACGGATGTATACTGGCTGAGCAACTACGCACTCAGAATTAGGAATGGTGAAAAGCCACTATTTATCAAAGATTATATAGTAAGGGGTTACTGTTATCACCGTAGCAGCGAAGACTGGTTCCAATTACCCTGTGAAAGACAACTCTTTTTGTCCGCATAATTGAGGGGTTAACAAGCCCGAAATTGAATCAGGCAATCCACATACAACGTTCTTATGGGGTGACAGCTGCAAACTAACGTTGTCCAGCCATATGTGCCACAGGTTTGATTTATTACCAGGATGTTTCCAGAAACCAGCAGCACCTAGCGAAAAGATTTGTTCTTTTGAATGTACTTTTCATTGAAAGCATGACATTTTATTTTGGAGGTAACTGTGCATCACTGAACACAATTTAGAGTGTAAGAGAACTTTACCTCGTACAAATCGTCAAAATAGAAGTGATCGTAATTTACATTGGGATCTCATGAAGATTTAAGGTGATGTAGACCCACCGGTATAAGGTTAACTATCGAATGGCCTTCGTTAGCTACGTCACAATTGTGCGAACTATTGAAGGATCTTTCATCACTCTAAGCTTTACGAATGTGTGCAGATGGCTCAAACCAAAGTGTAATCGAAAAACACCTGATTGTCTAGCTTAACTTCGTTCAACACTTGTCACGTGCAGCAGTATGGACCGTGGTCCATACTGCCAGAGTATCCATGTCTGGACAAAGTGTGACGAGAGATCATCCTGACGCGGCACTTCTTTCCTGTTTCCACGACCGTTAAATCCCTTTCTTTCCACTCTCCGCCAAACCTGACAATTATTAACAACAACTAAAGCAACCACAAGTTTCTTTTGTTCTGTCCTTTTGTTTCACCTTATTTTGATCACCATGAGAAAGACTTTCCTTTCGATGGTCGAATGGCTAGACACTCTGCAGTTCGGCCAGTAGAATTATGAACTCTACACTCATCATTGAAAATCAGCGCTCAGTTCCTCGCCGCTAAATGATGAGCATTGATTTGGCATAGTTTTCGTTAACTCAGATCTGCAATTAGGTGTATTGATGCAAGCCGATCGACGTACTGTTCATATGTCCCAAGGAGAAAGACTGTGTTGAACGATACCCAAATTTCATGTCAGTTAGGCGGACCTTAAACTAGGCTTCTAAGTTTAAGACAGATCAAAACGTATCGTGCTGGAGCGATGTGTGGAGATTTTTTTAAATAAATATGTATATTCAATTCAATGCTGGTCATGTGATCATTGACTTAAAAGGATGGGCTCAGTTCTGCCAGATTTCCGGGCTGCTTCCTTTTAGGGACGATCCGATCCATTCTGACCGAAAAAAATTGTTCCATAAATTGATACTGGAGGGTTTTTTCTATTGATGAGACACCTGATGCAAAACTGTTATTTATTGGGATACTTTATCAGTAAGTAAGTAATTTTTGCTTAAATGCTTTGTTGTTAAGCCGTTTACTAGAATGACAAAAATTCACACCGGTTAGTACGTGACACAAACAAGGCAACGTTGAAGTTTTCATATAAAATTCAAACGGAATGATAGTTATCATAATGAGTCAGTCGGTTAACTTCAGTCTGTATGCCCATCCAAACTCCAACCGATAACTTTGTGACGTAATGATGAGTGGAACTCCAAACCACCAATCGTTAACACTGGTGATTTGCTCCCTGAGTGACTGACCTATGCAAGCCTGGATATTTTGAAACGTTCTGCTTGATACAATGAAATTCAGCTAAACATCTTTGTCTTGTGTACACATTGTTTTGATTTTGCTGAATCTATATAATTGTATTGATCTGATGATGAATTATCGAAAACAATTGTTCGTCACGTCTACTGTTCTATTTGAATTAAGGTTGAGGACGAACATTTTCATTCCGAGTCTTAGGTTAGGCTTTTCTGCCAACCGGATCGGTGAACAGACGTGAAAATACACACTGCCGAATGTTTTTAAATCTTCGTTTGGCGTATCGACGTTATGGGATTGTTGACTGACTGTGTTATTTTTCATGGTTATGTTTAGTGGTATCAAATGGTTTTAGACAATGATTCATACCATACTGGATTCACAAGCCTTCGTACTCTTTTCTGAAAATTTTGTTACATGGTATTAAGCTGTTGGTAAACAGAAGTGAATTTCGACTCAAAGCAAAATCGTTTAACAATCAGACCGATTTTCTCGTTTTTCTTTTACTTTGTATTGCGATTTTGTTTGATCTGGTAGTTGTGTAATTTAGTTGAAAAACAATCGATAAACCTAAAGATCATGTGAATCTTGGTTTTCAGAAATTGGACAATTACAATCCCTACGTACCCTGGACTTGGAATACACAAATATGATTGAACTGCCGAGCAGTATTGCACTAATGGTTCATTTGGAAACACTGAAACTCGATGGCAACCCTTTACAATCTCCCCCTTTGGCTGTGAGTTGTCAACTACTGCATAATTTTTTCTATACAGATTTGTTAGAACGGATAAAATTGATGGCTTCATCAAGCATATATGTTGGTGTCGTTGTTAAAATAGAGATCATCGCCCTAGCGTGAGAAAAGTCAGCTGATAATTTTTCACAATGTCGTTACCAGTAGACATAAACCGCTCCGAATGAAGTAGTCTCTTACGCTTGTAGTTTGCATTTTTTACGGTCGCCCTGTGTACTTAAACCGCTGGGCTAATATCACACCTGGGACAGGGTAAAGACCCAATCCTAGACTAGGTAAATAAATTAACCGCCAAAATTCATTGCAAATTGGTCCGTTGTTGTTTGAGGCTGGGATTCTTTGCTGATAACCCCAATTTCCAGTTATATTCCCGAAGTTTCTAAACTTTGTCTTATACATTCATTTGGTGGAAGGTTCTGCTGATTGTTGAACTCGGTTTTGACCCGATTATCTGACTTACGATGTGGTTTATAAACAAGTTAATATTTCTTCTAAATACTTTTGAATCTACGTAGCCACTCAACTGGTACAGATTGAACTTGTTAGTCAATTCACATCTGGAGTGACATCAATTCGATTCGATTTCTTTCAACGGTAACCTCGTTATGTACCTTGTTATATTCGAGCGCAGTCCTTGATATTGCAACTTGCCAGGTTGAAGACAACTCGGCTGAAGTTACCGAAATCGGTATAACTGATTCAACAGATATCTTTTCAAGTGTTTGTTATTGTCGTTATCCCAGTGAGTCGATCGAAACTCACAGATATCCGATCACCACATACACTGACCAGCTCGTTTAACCAGAAGCTCCTTTACGATGCACAAACCTACGCCGACAAAGCAACCAGTTCCACTTCGCTGTGTACTAGGCTGCGTGCTATTGTACTTCATCCATCTATCGGACTAATCCATTCACAGAGCGTATTCACCAATGAACTGTGGAATATCTTGTTAGATTAAAAAGCACGTGGTCCAATTGGTGCTATTTTCCAGCTGTTAACAACAAACTATGAGTTCTTTTACACATCACATTCCTCTTTGTGTACATGAATGACCAACAAATGCTACCTAAAATACACCTTAAACACAGAACAGTACTCTCCTGATATGGTTGACAGCTGCTCATTATCGTACCATCTCGTCTTCCACTTATCACCATCACCGTCAACTTTGTGCTTACTAGGCGGTGTGCTAACAGAACCGTGTCCCCCTGTATATTCATATCCCCTCATTGTGTTCTTTGGCTTCGAATTGTGCGAACAAATGGTGCGCCTTCGTCCATATTTAAGTATTCCATTGGTGCCTCTTCACTCAGCTACTTCCTCGCGGCTGTTGTGGGTGCATTCGGGCTTTTTGTAGGCAGATCACGTGAGCTAACATTAACCCTTAACAGAACGGTCGAAAGCTAACCATCTCTGGTCGAAAACACGATGTCCTAATTAACGTTCCCATGATGCACTTGACTGAAAGTGCATACGAATCCGTTTCCGAACTTCACAAGTTAATGACAGAGTTTTCTACTCAGGCCCTCATACACAAATTTTCTTCGTTCAGGAACTTTTCGCTTCATGAGATCGGTCTTCTGCTGTCAACAAATTTTGGTCATAAGGCAAATAGTGCTGGTATTACATTACTCTGTAACTCTTCAAAACCACCTTGGATTTGGAGGCGGACTGAGTTGCCGCACCAGTTCTTGAAATCTTCACCGATCTCTGGTCTCTAACTTATCTGGGGTAAGCGTCAATAGTTAGTCACAAGTGAGACGTTCACTTCAAACTCTAGTCTCAGCCGTCCATATAATAAGTTAGTTGTCTGAGGAACACTGATTACGCGTACCCGAGAAGTGGTAACAAAGACGAGACCGGTCGTATACTTCGGAAGAATTCTGCTCATATGCTGACACACTCTGTGAAATCCGATTTGTCTTTTGGACACCTGGTTTCTATTGATCTGTAACCTCTCATTTATACGCTGTTGTGTTTTGTTTACTTTCCCGCGGCGTGACGCCAGATGTGCGTAATGGAACGTATTACTTTCATCCTGTCTTTGGATATAATGTATTGTTCTGTTATTTTACGGAGTCCTCCGGTTTACTGTACTGTGTATTCACATTGTAGTCGGGTTGGTACGTATCGAACGCTCGGGTTTGATCCACTTGACGACTAGTCAAGCTTTTGTGATGAAATTGTAACTGTTTCATCTATTATTATGGCAACTGCTTTTGATAAGTGAAATTATTCTGCAGCCTCAAAACTACCACCGTAGTAATTAAGGACACTTTTAGTTTGGTAACAGGAATATGAGTCTGGTGTTGACGGAGATTAGTTTTGCATATACAGGGGTTGTGAAATCCAAAAAGTTAGTTGTCTTCAGTTATGCCAATATAACATATGCGTCGCTGGACTCAGCTGAAGCAGTCATTTTTCGGGAAGATTAACATAGCCGAAACCTACTGTAGTACCAAGTTGCAACTCACAAACGGAAGACGTGTCACCAACCTAATTTAGCTGTACAGTCACCACGTCTGTAAATGTGATTGATTTAGATGTGGATTATTGATGATGACGACATAAGAAATAGAGCGTTCAGAATCTTAAGATACACAAATTAATGAAACACGGTGCAGATGACGCATGATTTGAACTTGTATTTTGATTGATTGGATGACTAGTCGTGTTCAAGTAAAAATGTCTATCGAACTGACACATTCTCACAAACGTTTAGCCAGTTCCTTTCAAAAAGAAACAAGATACTGAAGTTATTCTCCTGCTAGAATATCCTTATCAGTAATCGAAATATCTCTCGACAGTTTAAATGATATTTGTGATCTCAATTTGTAGAGAGGTCTAAGTCATGGGGTCTTTGACTGTGACTGACAGGGCAGTTAGTATACCTCTTATCAAAACGACCGGATAGTATGAGCATTACTCATAAGTGAATACGAATGGGTGTTTGCATGGGATAAGTCAGTCATACTCAATTTGAGGTCTGTGGCACAATGGTCAACACGGCAACTGACGAAAGCACGATAGTAGGTTAACTCTCGATCCTTACAAGGTTACGCATCATTGATCGTCTCCAACCTGCGCTAAACTCGAGTACTGTGCTTTGTTTGGAAAATGGCTGAAAGTAACTTCTGTGGAAATGTGAACGTTGCAATCAGATGCCTGTGATATTCAAATTATATCAACCATAATCTCTGGATAACTATCGGTAGTCTACCCAACTGTAGAACTTACAGAGCAGTTCCTTCTGTAAGGCCGAAGAACTGAAACTGTCACTCCATGAGGACCGCTCTCGTTATCTTCCGAAACGTTTGATGTAGCAACGTATGCGACTTTCTCAGATAACGATCACCTGTGTACAAATACAGTTTGGTCCATCCAAGTTGAATATTGCAATAACTGCCTATTGCTTTGGCGATAGCTGTCAACAGAAATTTCACTTAATGATGTCGACAAGCAGCATGGCTACCACGTGTCTGCCAAACTTACACCTATGGTAAGAAAGACAAGATACATTGACAAAAGAAAGCAGTAGGGTTATACTCTATACAAACGGTCAGGTACACCAAAAACAAGATGAAATTTCACTGACCGGTTCGGCTGACTATTGATGATGTCTGCACTTCCTTAGACGAAATTTCACTGAACACAAGTATATACACAAGTGTACTGTTAACGAAGTCAGCTGTGAGCACTGCCATCCAGGTTAGAGATTATGTTGCCAACACCTTGCCAACGTGATCAGTACTACGGCGGTACTTTTTGCTTCCATCCAAGTACATTTTTGTCGACCGCAGTCATGATATCGCTGGTTTAGGATTATTTCGGATGATACTGCGCACGCTTGACGTTGGTAATATCAGCCATAGATGTATTCTCTTCTCCGTTTACACATCACCAAAACAATCCAAAACACAGAGGTACATTCCATCAAACCCTTACATATTTTACTTATTGGACCATGATACGATGCGTTGATAAGTAGACAGCTTTAATTATCAGTTCGCTGATTTTCCTTAAGTCACAATCTTTGCTGGGTTTCTGAAACATACAGTTAGCAAAAAAGACTTTTACTTACTTGCTGTATGCTTTGATCAACTGCAGAGGTTCAGTCACTCAACCCCGTACATAGTAAAGAACAACGTTTTTTGATTGCTGTGAACCTTGATGGTGTTGGTAACTCGGGTTGATGATTGGGATATTCCGGTGTTCTCCAGGATTAGTATCTTGGTTGCAAACATTTCATTACTAAACGAAGTGAACTGACCAGTGAGTAGGGCTTTGAGATTGTAGGTTTAAGCTCGGACCTACGCACTCAAACTTCCGCTCACTGACGATGTCAACTCACTTGGTGACGAAACGTTTGTAGTTGGGTCCCTAACAACACGGCTAAACGTCAATAAGGCTTACGCATTCACTACTTTCCAGATGAGAAGTGTGCTAGGAATTCACCATATTATTTTCATCGTAAGATGTCTCGATATCACTCTTGCCTGTCTCATTGACAATTTAAGACGTTCCAAAAGGACGCTTTGGAGTTCAACGGCTTACGGGGTTGCATACTAATGTGCACGTGAGTAAGCTGAGTGACCCAAGGGATGAGTAGCTCTCACGGATTGGTAGGACATGGACGCACCGCATACAGGGGTAAACGAGGCTAACTCGCATGTACCCATTTGCCAAGTCGATGGGGGCGCAAGCTTACTCCTAATCGGTGAGCACTGAGCGCGTGGGTATGTTCATACTACGTAGAACGCACACGGACACCTTTGTCAAACCTGTCATCTGTCTGTGTACAAGAACGATCCATACAGACTAGTACAGGCTTCGGTTGTCTTCAACTTTGTCCGAACGGCCGGATAAGTCGGGAAAAGCCTGTCTTCGTGCTAGTGTTCGGGATAAGCGGAGGACCATCGGAAATCTGTTCTGGCTTCCGGTGATTTAGACGTGACTCAGCTCTGTTTAGTTTAAGCGTTCCCGTATTGTTTCCTCTGTTATGTAAAGGTTTTTGTGAACCACGCTATATGCCCCATACATGTTGTTACTGTTTTAATTGAGTTTAAACTCCGTCCAAGAAACGAATAATTCTTTTTC
>JTDE01022086.1:25593-53319 GCA_014338405.1 Paragonimus skrjabini miyazakii
GTAAGATGAAGCCCATATCGTGGTCAACCCAACATATGATGCATTCTCTCACTTAGCTTGAATAAGGAGTTCGTTGCTGTTTGTCTCTCTTTGCCAAGCATCCACCTGATCAATAGTGAATGCCATTTGTTAATTAGGTCGACATTTTCTGTTTACTCCTACAACTAACTTTCATTCGTTCATTCCATTGTTCATCAAATGTGAACCAACTCAGTATTAATATGCCAGACGGAGAAAAACGATATATTTAGGACAAATTCACATTAACTAGGTGGTTCACTCTTTTCGTCAAGTGTAGTCAATAATGCGCTTCTTCTCGTTCCCGAGAAGTAAAGTTTAGGCCTTTTACATCATCACTTAGAAGACAGGCAACTTAATGTGCTCGAGTCTTAAAGGAGTAGTAATAGTAGTAATGACCCCCCCACTTTTGACTGTATACTTTGTTGCCTCTCAACTAGACAAGGCTAATTCGTTTATTGCAGGTGGACTGCAAGAGTATTCGGAAGCAGTACCAGTTGTGAAAAATATCCGTTTATATGAAGTAGTCATGATCATTAAAATAGCGATACAAAGTCTTTTATAAGTATGCTAATATGTGCTTTGCTATCATGGAAAGCATCTTCTGGAAATGATTACTTTCCACAAGAAACTGATACATTTTGAGCTAAATGAATAAAGATATCGTCAGAAAGTGTGTGATCTAATAAGATGCTTATTTCACTCAAGCAATAACTGCTTTTTGTTTTCCCTGATATTGATTGTTGCGAGTGAGTGTTGCGGTACTATGTAAGAAATGGTCAACAAAACTTGGATCGAGCAAGCAACCGGATTCTGAGTGTTGAGGTGATCAAACTCTTAGGATCAAAGCATATCATTCGTTAGCGTTCTACTCAGTCCGGAACTCACTTGTTCATTTTCACACTATTGGCTTCAAGTAGTAGTGGACCTGTATTCTAACTGAAAACAAACGTGATCACACACACACTACATGATTGAAGGTCGATCTTTGTGTGGTGAGTTTTAACGATCTTGATAAGACAGACAAACAACTGCATATAAATTTTACTCAAGGAGTTAAGCTAAAGTGTAATGGAAGCGGATGTTCTTGAAAGTAGTAGTTTTTCCCGTTGTCTCATGTCAGTTAAATCAAGTTATGTAAGTTTTGTCCCTCTCAGCCGGTGAGCAAGCCGAACTCTTCCAACTTGAGCTGAACTCCATAGATGTAAATATGATTGGTTAACATGAGGTTCGCCAAAGAGACCAGATGAGATTACATTTAAATGGTTGTTGGTAGTACGTTGTTTTTTGGTTATTCGAACGATTTCCGGTCCCAAGATGATTCCATTTGTAACCTCAAGTCGGCTCTTTAGAAGGCTGTTCACTCAAGGTCTGCTAGAGGGTAGAGGTTTCACTCAGCACAGAGTGTTAGCTTTGAAAAATGCCTAAAGTGAGACAGCATTCACATTGAGAAGTTCTATGGATTGTTAATCTGTAACTCGACGTGAAATTTACTGGTTTCTGTGATGCAAATTTATTTCACCGTGATGGGTTTTCTGATTTACCGTTTAAATATTATTAGATGCAATAAACGTTTCAATTATACCCAATGTTCAAATTCAAACGACACTCAAATCGGATAATTACCATACTGGAAAGTCTATGGGGATGCGACAGCTACGATCAATTGTGGGTTATGTTCAACTTGACATTAACCAAATCCCCGACTAGTCATCAGTAATCTAAAATATCGCCTAGCAGGTTTAGTGAGATCGGAGAGTTCGACCTGTCTAGGAAGTCCTAATCGCGGGGTTATTGATTGGAGTTAACAGGCAGTTATTGTGTCTCCTCTTGAAACGATTGGGCAATCTGATCATTACTCACAAGCGAAAATGGTTGAGCGTTCACATGATAATTCGGTCGTGCTCAGTGCAAGGTCAATGATGCAGTGGTCAACACGGTTGCCTCATGAAAGCGTGGTCGGGGTTCTAGTCCCAGCAGTGGCAAGAATATGCACTACTGACGAGCTCTAATGAGAGCGAAACTGGAGTATAGTGCTTGTTTTCGAAAGGGGCGGACTGAAAAGTCTATGGGAATGTGACAGCTGCGGTCAATTATGGGTGATGTTCAACCTGAAATGAACCAAATCTCTGACTAATTATCAGTTATTGCCATACAGTTTGACAAACTTTTCGACTAACTGATTTCGACGAGAATTGTTAAAAGAAGTGTTAAGACTCAACGGTAGTGCATGTCCCCGTTTGAACCAGCATTCGTCCTCCAATCCTCATGATTACGATGGAAGCGTGTCAACCACCACTCAATTAGCCTCAAATGGGTGTGACCGAATAATCAATATATGAAAAGATCGGCTGCAATATCGTATTAATAGTGTTCATCTCGCTCGATATTTCTGATGGGTCATGTTCCTCCAAATCAATAATACTTTGATCAGGACTTGTCAGCTAGAGTGATGCAACCGATTCTAATGAGCCAGTGTTTTCTTTGAATCGATCTGTTTGGGAAACGTTGAAGCATTGTGCGTTACGTTTGACCGAAAACATCGATCGCTTACTCAAAACGAACTTCAAGTAGTAGTCAAACAAAAATCAAGCCGCAAAATCAAACTGAATTTTTCGAGGTTATCTAACAAAAAACTGATTAAAAGATCATTAGACCTAGTCATTGGTGGAATATCTGTTCTGTGGAATGTACGTGGATGCGTGCATGACAGGCTGGCTTTTGATTGCTTAATAGCTGAGTATCTTCGATTCGTCCCTCTCTTTCAAGTAAACTTTTTTTTCTGTCTCTATGTCTTGTTAAACTTAATACAAACAATACTATTTTGTTCCTTATCTTTCGATACACAGAATAACTGTACTTAGAATTTTTCCTTTTATGTCTGCCTACTGGATAAGCCCTGACATGGTGAACTGGCCAGCACGGTGCATTCGTTCTCTCAACTCCTGTAGGCTCCGTTTAACATGCCGTCAATCCCCTGAAAATCAAATTCATTATTCACCTTGAGTATGTAACACCTTATCTATTGGTATTGAAAGTAAACTGCGTCGTCCCTAGCATGGTTATCTGCTGTTTGTCTGTCACATCCATGAAAAACATAATTTTATTTGATTAATGTGACTGACGTTTTGACGGACTGACAGACTGTCTAACACATGGGCGGTCTGAATTTTGAGTCCAACTTTTTGATTTGCTGCATTCTATACACAGATCGTATCACGCGGTCTGGGTCACATCATGGCCTATCTGGTTCTTCAATCTCACGGATTTCAAAGAAAATCGATCCCGAGCGTACCCTCGAGGTATTTAACAGACCAGTGCAATCCTAACATTCTGGCTGTTGATCATGAACCGAATTCGGTCAGTTCAGCGGTTTCTATCACGTCTAATCGTACACTATGTGGTGAAGACAAGAATTGCGACGATTTTACTTGGTGAGTTACGGTATGTTTGTACACGTGTGCGTCTTTATCTTGTTTTAAGCAACACCCACATTAAGCTGATCAGCAGTTACTGTTACTAGCCAACACATTAGGGTCCGCCTCATTTATCAATTATACAAAAACAACTTTTAAATGTACCTTGTTTTTCCGTTTTTGATTTGTGACCCTGTGCAGTACATTTTCTAAACAACCTCGTTTAGAAATTATAATATTGATGTGTAGTGCAGAGCAAAATGTTTCCATTCACATTGACAACACATTCTCTTATAGTTTAGGCTCGAATAGCTCGTTCATCTAAACAGGTGATGCTATCAATCGATCTTGTAATCGCTGATCCGGTGGTAACTCACTTTAGCCTCAGAAGTTCAATGAGTGGACTGTGCTGGGTTCTGTTTTACGTTGATTTGGACAGTTGCTTATTATTTTATGCAGAACCTTCGAACGTAAATCGTTTTCGTTTTCCGTAGAAGGCAATTATTCACAACCTTGAGTGTGTATGGCATACTAGAAAGTGGATACCTATCAGTTTCAGTAGTTTGCATGGACTATTCCCAAACTTCCTATCTATCTGCTGTAAACTGTGAACTATGAGTATATCACAGGATGGTTATGTTCGAAAAATGTACTGCACAATAATCCAACATGCAGAAAAGACACGTGAACATATACCCATCGATTCAGTAAGACATGTTATTGACCATCGTAACGAAGTGACAATATGGCGCACCAACGCTGCAATGAAACCATAATAAACCATGTAGTAATTCACCATTTTTTGAATATTCATTGAAAAGTTTAAAAGTCTAAATCGTCAACAACTTGGATTTTAACCACTTTCCCATTATAATTTCGAGACAAACAGACTTTGGTAGAATGCTTATGAATATTGGTGAAGGGTATTCCAGAAACGGTGGATTTAACTACTGGCCGGCGCAAACAGAAACAACTTCGTTTATTTTCATTGATCGATTACCTAAAACGTTCAGCAACATACAGAGTTAGCGTTGAGCTAGAGCACAAAGAACGAACGAACATTATATAGGTATATAGTACAGCGAGGAAAACATTTTGATTGCAGCAGCATTTCCAGTCAACAGAGCACCGATGTGCGAAGCTCAATTAACTCGGGAAATCGCCAAATGTTTTGGGGTCGCGATTGTACAGTAAGATCATAAGCGCTGTGACGGGATCGAATATCTGTCGAGCTGCGATTAAGTGTTATTTAATGGAAGATGAGTGACCTCTGCCCGAATGCTAAGATGCTGATCTGTGTTGAATTAATGCCTACAGTAACCATCTGGAGCTCTTCTTCTTTGACAGTTGGAATTTTTGGTTCATTTTCCTCTTGTGTATCATCTCAAATGCAGATGTTCTAGCAGAAGGTATGAGAAACAGTGTCGTGAGGGAGAACGACCATGACGCTGGTGAACAATGATGCGGATAAAAAGTACCTAACCCACTTTCGTAGTTGAGTACTTGCGATTGGTTGCGGAGTTTGTTTATTGAACTGTGTCGTTAGTAGTATCGAATCCTACTTAAAAAATGTGCATGAAAACTTTCTTACTTCTGACTGACTATAGTTAAAATTTGAACACTTGTTTCTTGCAATGAATTTCAATAACTGATGAGTAGTCGGGGATTTGGTTAATTTTCAATTTGAACATCACCCACAATTGATCGCAGCTGTCGCATCCCCATAGACTTTCCAGTCGGCCCCTTTCAAAAAGAAGCACTAGACGCGAGTTTCGCTCTCATTAGAGCTCGTCAGTAGTGCATATCATCGCCACCGCCGGGACTTGAACCACGGACATGCTTTCACGAGACAACCGTGTTTACCACTACGCCATTGACCTCATGTTAGGCACGACCGAATTATCATATGTGAACGCTCAACCACTTTCGCTTGTGACGGTGGCGATGATATGCACTACTGACGAGCTCTAATGAGAGCGAAACTCGAGTCTAGTGCTTCTTTTCGAAAGGGGTCGACTGGAAAGTCTATGGGGATGCGACAGCTGCGATCAATTGTGGGTGATGTTCAACTTGAGAATTTCAATAAATTTGGCCATTCTTCAAGGCAGTAGTAATTAGGCAGTCCTCTTCAAACTTCTTGTATTCGGTTGAGCCTATTTTCCTTGTTCCACTACAAGGCATTTGCGTTTAACCACGTTCGTAAAACATGGATGCAACTGAAGATACTTGTAAGTATTGTTCTCTCTGTGTAACTTTCCTATGAGTGGTTCGGCTAATTGTATCATCTAGTCACATATAAACTGAAATACCTAAGAAAAGCACTTAGTCATCTAACTCTCATTCATAGAGAACATATAACGAGTGGAATTAAACTGGTGTGGAAGGGTGAGAAAATGGTCACGGCCAGTATCTGTTAAAATATCGTCGACGCAACTTTTACAAAGCAAGGAACGGTCAATGCAACATCTTTGATTTTTCCCATACAAGTATCAACCATCCTAATATTGTACTGAAACTTGCAACAGAGGTAAGCGGACTTTAGTTTCAAGTCGTTAATGCAGGCAATAACCCTACGCATATCAGCATTCAGCATGTTGACAGAAAGCCCGTATCTTCGACCACGAAATACTTAAGCGCAGCTGGACAGATTGTTGATCCCGTCGATTCGTTTGTGGTTTCAATGAGCGGCTGCTATTCAGGAGGTTTAGCGTCTTCCCAAACGATGTCACTTATGCGTCACACATCGGCAGTTTGTTGGCAGAACATGCTGACGCGATTAAACTCCCCTTACAGTGAAAATGAAACTGTTTACTTCGCTCTACTATGAACCAGTGTGATATTCGTTCGTTCACTGTTCGTCGTTGTGCGCTACGTTTCTTTAACCGAAATGTTCATGTAATCAACGAATGCGGATAAATGAAATGCTCGCACCTCACAACGTGTTTTCTCACTGTCTCAATGATTCGGATTATGGAAATTTAACACCTTCAACACTGCTTTTCTCATTATCATTTGGTGCCGGAAGGTGTGGTTTCTCCAAAACACTGCTCAATGAACCAGGTTGCCAGATTTGAGCCATAGTTAAACCCCTTAGGAATTACTTGTTCCGCAGACTGGTTCCATTCAATGTGCTGTTCTAACAAAACTCTAAGCGACTCCATGATATTGATCTTGTCAACATTGTGATGTAGAATTAGTGAATCACGTGTATTCTCTCCATTTTGAGCTGAAGAAAATACCGAGCCAGCAAACTGACCTTGACAAATTCAAATGAATTAACGGTGCAAATCGAGAGGTTGTCCTTTTTGGAGACGACGGTAGAATTTGTTGTAAACAACATAGGAAGTAAAAAAAGATTGACGATACGTCTTGAACCAGGATGTAGAACCTGCAACTGGTTGAGTAGTATTCATAGACATTCAATGAAATGGACTCCGCAATTGAAACTACTCATTGACGTCTTATAAACACAAAGCGGCGATAAGTAGTTGAGGTTTGCCTATATTCACCCGCTTAGTTACAGGCAGTGTATTTGTAATGGGGGTAAAGAGAAAAGAGGCACTATACTCGAACGAATTCCGTTTCATCTTCGTACAAGTAGTTACACATTGATCAGCTTTACATTTGCTTGGAGATTTCACTATCAAGTGAAACTTATTGTCCGTTTTTATTCTGGGTTCACTCTTATGTTAGAGTTCAGCATTGCTGAATTTTTGTGCCATGACCGGGATTTTTAAGCCCCGATTCACACTATTTTGAAATGACCTACTTTTCCACCGATCAATCAACGACACATTATAGATGACTCGATTATTCCATTTGTAAGTTCGTCTACGTTTGTTTGTGAGATCGTCAGTGCTATTGGAAACAGAAAAACCAGCCTTACTGTTTGCACCAATCAACCCAAACTTGAAGATTTCATTTAGCCTTCGACACATTCCTCACTTACAGATAAGTAGTGTGGAAAGTAGGTTGATGTAAACTTGACATCACACACAACTGATCGCAGCTGTCGTATTCCCATAGACTTTCCAGTCGGTCATGCTACAAAAAGAAGTATCATACTCTTGTCTCGCTCTTGTTAGAGGTTGTCAATAGTCCACATCTTTGTTGGATTAGAAATCCAACCACGCTTTCATGAGACTACCACGTCAGTCAGTACGCTACTGACTTTAAATAAGACTCATCCGAATTACCATTGCCTGTGAGTAGCCGGAACTTATGATTATCGCAGTTTCAACATGGCCTATTTTTAAACGTACCTTTCGGATTCAACTGTCTGTCTTTCTCTATGTCTAACTGTACCACCGACATAGATGTAGAAAGTACTGCAGCAGTCTAGAAAAACTTGTGGATCTTGTAGAACGAAAACGAGAAATCGTTAGGCATAAATGAAACAGACAGGATGATTTGCAATACGAGTGAACTAACTTCTACTGCTCCTCGCGTTTGGCGACGTTTTCAACTGAAGATTTCATTGTCGTTAGAACCCCAGTCAAGAAGCAGGCAAAGTCCCACTGGGGGAAACCACAGCGTCAACTTTCAGTTTCTGAAATCTACACATTCGCTGGGTTCCAGGCTACTTCTGACAGCCTAATCGTTTACCCGTAAACAGTGAACGAATTGGCCAGCGACAATATTTATAATGCGTGTCCAAGCTGTCGAAATCTTCCAGCCAAAATCTTTAGTTGTCGACGACCTTAGCGATCATTGATACAATGTTCCCAATACGTGTTGTTAATGTTTAGATTAGGCGAGCAGTAAAAAATGAGCGGCTTTTGACGAAGACCCTGGTTTCACAGTCGCACGGTAAGACTGCTGTAACAGTGGCATTTACTGTGGCGTTTATTTACAAGCTTTCATTGATTATCTTAAAACATATGGACGCCACAGTTAACAAGCGCCATCCATGATCTAGCTATAAGGCTTATGATTTCATCAAGCAGTATATAACTCACGACGGGGCCCCAAAAGTATATGAACTTCCCGATCGCACTCATCTGCTTCTTATCAAGGATGGGAGCAGGCTCGGTCATGAAATCAGGTGTTTGGATGTAGCTTATACCAAACCAACTAGCTAAGACCCTTATTCTTTCTAGAACGTTTCCTACTCTTTGTGAACCATCGTAAACTAAAGAGATGTCTTCTGCATACTCCGAATTTGGAAGTGTGGTGTCTGGGACACTTTCACGCAGTCATAATGAAAGTTTGTCACAGAGCAAACAAGAACCCTGTCGATTGCAAAGTTGGATAAACAAGGTTGACCGAGCAACCCTATCACATTTTACTTGTGGGGCTGTCAGTTAACTGTGAATAGACCATAACTCGATCGGAGATCTGATTATAAATTGTTTTCCGCTTGTTGCAGGACTCTTCGACTGCACCCCTGTTTACTAAGTCGTACATCTCTGTCAACTGAATCAAATCTCAGCCATCCATTCGAGTGACCTAATTTCAACACCTGCGGAGTTTGAAGATGTAATTACTGCGACCACCGTCAGGACGAAATACAATAGCTGTAGGTAACTTCGGCACGGTAGAGTTCGGGCTAATTTACCGATGGGTTGCACACTATTTCAGTGAGCCATTTAGGTGACTGGGATGATGCTAGTGGAGCTGTAGCTATTCGGAATGGCTGTCCTGACTTCGGGTTTTACGGATGTGTTACAAGGTTCGGGTACTCTTCTGCTAATGGTGCGTAAGTGAGTTCGTCCTAAAGGACGGTTATGTGACTTTCGAGGAACTTGATGTCAAGTAGGAATTCTGTTTCTACGGGGGGAAAAGTATCCAAATCAACGGGCTTAGTAGGTGCTCTAGAGTATAACCAATGACACAGGTGGCCAGTTGAACTGCTGTTGGAAGTACTCAAACCAGCTTCTTAGGTATGGTTGCAGTTTACTATCCATTGGTTTCTTAGATGTGCTAGCCTGAACTATACTGCTAACTTAGCCAGGCGGTCGGGCTTGTGTACTGGTTTGATCCGGCGGGCTATGCTGACTAGGACTCCGGTCCTTCCAGGTGCAGCCTTGTCAGACGGGCCAAGGGGGAGCGGTCAGATAAAAAGCAGTTACACTCATAGTGTAGCGAAAAGGCGTCCAATAAAACACAATCTTTATTGTCCAACACGCTAGTTAGCATGCTACACGCGCGCTCGCGTATATGAGTCAGCATTCCAGTCCACAACACCCCCAGGTTTCCGTTCACGCGTCGCGTGCACTTCCGCCCGGTTTAGGTGTGTGATCGGCGCCGTCTATCGGGGGGTTTTCCGCCTACCATTCTTTGTTCATTGGTCCGATTCCGTTGAACGATGGCTCGTCCGGTCGCTCGTGTTGTTCTCCATCTATCCACAATGGGCTTTGGTCATATTCCACGGTGGTGTCGAGATATTCTCCCGAGTGTTGGAGTAATCGAGCCTCCGATTTTGTCGTCCATTCTATTTTGCCTGCCATGTCTCGCCGTTGGTTTGATCCGGTCGGGCGATGACTCATCCGACTGCCCCCGTTGTCCGCCATCCGATCGTTGAGGGTTTGTGGACGTGCCTGCCTTCCGCGTTGAGGTACTCCGCCGAGTGTTTGAATGCTCGCACCTCCGGCCTGGCATTCCACCACAATATGATTGTTTGTCGCACTACTGACCGCGCAGGAGTGCTTAGGTAATGAGGCACGATCCTATGGGCATACAGCAGAACTATTTTCATAGTTGCGTAACTGCTGTCTTCCGTATCAGGAAGAAGGGGGCTGGAAAAGTACCCTCAAACAAAGAGCACTCCGATCGCCCAGCGGTTGACCGTGACCGCCAGAGTATTATCCAATACGGTCGAAAAACATGTTATTTCCCAAAAGCCTGATGTAGCTTCGAGTACATCCACTGCGCGCAGCAGTGCTCAGAATGAGACATCATTGTCTTAATCACTGCGCCCTTGGGCTAGGCAAGCGCCTCACTGCCAAGTGAGTCAGATTCTTGAGTCATTGGCTCTGGGTAGGGTCCCTGAATAAAACCCTATATCTTGTTGTTTCACAAGTCAGACTTTTGAGTCAGAGACTCCGGGTGGGGTCCCTCAAGTCAACCCCCTTCTGCGTCATAAACGACAGGGAAGTATCAGAAGTTATCATACTCTCGACAGCGACATTACTAACCGGTCTCAACTTTCTCCTACTGTTTTACCTATTATTCTTTCTACCTTCCATATGCCTTCGGGCGATAATTGTTTTTTGAGGCCAAGACAACTGGTAAACATTGGCGTCTTCAATGTCCGCACTTTCCGACAAGTCGGTCAGCAAGGTGCCCACTCAAGTCTGGGTATTGATGTGTGCTGTGTGTCGGAGATGCGAGTCTACGATTCTAACACGATTATCCATTTGAACTCACCTCTAGAAAACTATCGATCCAAGCGCTGCTCTCTCAGGGTTTCTGGCGACGCCGAAGCTGAATCTCGCGGTCTAGCTGGAGTGGGGATCTCACTGAGTTCCAGAGCGTAGCAGTGTTCGCTCCATTAGATCCCAGTGAACAGTCGCTTGTGCGCTGTCAGACTCAACACATCGGTAAAGGTCTGTCGACGCAAGTCAGAAAGACGTTGTGTATTCATTTTATCGGCGTACGCCCCGACGGACAGATGTTCGGATGCTGCCGATGATGCGTTCTATGACACCCTCGTTGACCTTCTGAGGCAAACTAAGCATTCAGACATAATCATACTAGCGGGCGATTTTAATGCTCAACTTGGTCGTCTTTCTCCGGATGAGAAGCGGTTTGGAGGTATGTTTGGTGTCCGGGCACAACGCACTGATAATGGCGAAAGACTGCTGCGGCTGTGCGCATCCCACGATCTGTATATTTCGAGCACCGCATTCCAACACGGGAAGAAACACTGTGTTACTTGGAGACCTCCGTGTGCTTCTCAGTCGTAGACACAGTTAGATCATTTAGCAGTTAGTTACAGATGACGCCATTCTGTTGAGGACTGTCGTGCCTTTTGGAGCAACCACCTGGATTCAGACCATGTTGTTGTGGGTGCTTGTTTTGTTTTGTTATTTGCCCAGAGGACCTACGCTCGTAAATGCAAGGTGCTTAACTGGCATTCGAGCGATGAGGATGTAAAAAACGCTTACTAAAAGGCGTTGGTGAGCAAGTTTCCCAGTTCGAGTCAGATGAACACTGGGAACAAATCGCCGAAGCTATGAAAACATGCTGTGAACAGGCATGTTCCGATGAGGCTGTTCAGTTGCGACAGCACTAGATTTCTGTCACGTCGATAAACCGCATGAACAAGCGTCGCTCGATCCCACCTGGTTCTAAATATGATGAAGACCGTCGAAAACTTAAACGCAAGCTGACTAAAAATTTGCGCAAAGACCGTGAGCAATACTTGGTCGAACAATCAAAAGAGATGGAAAAAGCCTTTTTATCTGGGAATAGCAGAAAGCTTTTCTCCTTGATCCGTGGTTGTACTGGCCGTTGAGTCGGTGTAAGTGAGACCATATGTGAAAAAGATGGTTCACTTATTACCAGTCAATCGCGCCGACTTGACAGGTGGGCTGAACACTTTGAAGAACAGTTCAGCTAGCCGCAAGCAGATCATGTGGACGACGGGACCCGATTGGTCAGTTATTGCATTCCAGACGGTCCTCCGTCGAAAGCAGAAGTGGTCCAAGAGCCTAAGTTATTAAAGCGTAATAAAGTCCAGACCTCCTCTCTCCTTCTATTTTCAAGGATGGTGGAGAGTGGTTTACATCAGAACTGACAAAACTCCTCCATACGATTTGGGAGACTGAAGAGGTATCTAGTGAGTTGTGCCTATCAACAGTCATTCCCGTTTTCAAAACAGGGGTCCGAAGTCAATGTGACAATCACAGGGGCATCAGTTTGGTGTCTATTTCGTCCAAGTTGCTTACTGGCCTCATTATACGTCGTCTCACTAAGCCCAGAGAAAGCCAGATACGTGAAGAACAGGCAGGATTCCGATCTGGTCGAGGGTGCGTTGATCATATTTTTACCTTGCGACGGATCTTGGAACATCGGCACCAACAGTCGTGGTCTTTTTGGACCCAAAGACTACTTTCGATTCAGTTGCTCGTAACGTTCTCTGGAGCTGCCTCCTCCGTAAGGGAGTACCAGCTAAATACGTGAATCTGTTGAAACCACTGTATGCTCACTCTGCAAGCAGGGTGAGAGTTTATGGACAGCTGTCTCGGGCGTTCATCACTTCTAGTGGTGTTCATCAGGGGTGTCCGATTTCTCCCTTCCTGTTCAATTTTGTCATGGACGACATTCTGGAGGGTGCGCTTTGGGAATACAGTAGACTTGGTGTTGAGCTTCTTCCTGGCGCTAGATTGACCAATCTGGAGTACGCGGACAGCATTGTCTTACTTAGCCCCTCTGCCGAAAACATGCAGACCATGCTGGACAGGTTGAACGACCGAGCTGGTTTGTATGGAATGTGCTTCGCACCTTCAAAGTGCAAAGTTCTGCTTCAAGACTGGAGCATTTCCGCTCCTACTTTCTTCATTGTAGGTAATCCGCTTGAGACTGTGGACAGTTTCACATCCTTGTGTAGCACTATTTCGTCAGCCTGCAATATTGCTGATGATATATCGGCGAGGATGGCAAAGGCACGAGTCGCCTTTGCCAAACTGCGTCATCTGTGGCGTCGAAAAGACGTTCGGTTGTCGCTGAAAGGAAGGGTATATAATGCCTGTGTGCGCTCCATTTTGCTGTATGGTTCGGAAACTTGGCCTGTTCACAAGGAAGATACCAACAGGCTTGCTGTGTTTGATCATGGTTGTCTCCGCGAATTGGCCCATATTAAGTGGACTGATCGCGTGAGCAATGTGGCCGTTCGTCGGCGCGTATTCCGGAACGCTCGGGATGCTCGATCAACTGGTCAACTATTTACGGTGCACAGCTTGCGATGGTTGGGTCACGTAATCCGTAGGTCATCTATTCGGTTACCGTACCGGGCATTATATGCTGAGGCCACCAACAGTTGAGTCAAACCACGTGGTGGTCAAGCAACAACGTGGTCACAAAATGTGAAGACCTTGACTGCTTCATTGAGCAAAGTGGGTAGGTGTCGCCTGCCGGGATGGGGTCCTCGTGATCACTCAAACGGCTGGCTAGAGATGGTATCCGAGATGGCGGTGTGTCTCAGTCAATGGCGGAACTGTATCCATACCATTTCTAGTTCTCCCGCTTAGTCTTGTTCTACTAATTTTAAACCCTCTTAGTAACGTTTTCTTCTAGGACATTCCACGTCACTGTTGGGGCTAGCGGCGGTTCGAGCCACAGTACCTTTTGGTCAGGCTCATGGCTGTTATGATGATGATGATGATGAGATGGGCCGGCTAACCTGACATTCCGCGACCCATCGCTCAGACGAGATGGAAAAGCTTTCGGGAGCCCCCACGGAAAAAAACCTGTTTCGCCAGGCCCCACTGTTCCTTCGTAATTGCTTCGGGAGTTCCAGGTGACTAGCCTTGCAAGCCTGATTATACTCAGCACTGGATGGATTATTCGGCGAGCGTCAGTTAGTTCACAGGATAGCTCAGAAACCATGTTATTTGCATTTGAACAAACAGTAACGTCACGCGTATGCATCACATGCCGGATGTGCCCGGTGTGTCGCTAGATCGTCTAGCGTGTAGCATCCTGGACTACAGGCAGGCGCGCAGTAGTAGTTGGGTAGCACTTGTATTTCTGTAAAGTCAGTGCCATCAGTTAGCGTTTGACAGTGATGTGGCCTTTCACTAGAACGCAGGACGATTCCGGCGCACGCCAGTGTATGATCGAAATTCAGACAAATGTTTCAGTTAGTCCATACCTTTGAAAACAGTCAAGCCGTACATAGACAGTAGGTGTGTAATCAACCTGGATCCACCAGTGGTTTGGAGATGAAGTTCGCTACGCGGCACCTCAACGTCTAGGATGGCAAAAATTGGTACACGCTAAAAGTATCGTTATCAGCGTAAGGCCGCAACAAACATTCACTTTTGTCCATCTGACGAGCACCGTAAGAGTTCCAGCCGTCCAAGTCACATTGGTCTTTACCCACACTGCTTAAATGAGCATTCAAATCCTCAACTGGCACTACTGTCTACGTATCATCTAGTGTGATGGCGACTACTGACATCATGGATAAATTTAGCGAAAATTGCGTGTGAAATACAATCCGTGACGCCTCGTGTTGCGGTGTCAAATATTTAGCGCTAACGATAAACGATTATCAACGCTGTCGCCGTGCTTTTAAGTTTGCAAGAAGTAAAGCAATCTTTGATAATGGCCCTTTCAAGTAGTGCCTTCTCTGCGTATGGTCTTATAGTAACTCTTCCCCAATCTTATCCATTAGTTTGTGCAGTAGCGTTTCTGACCAAGAACAAATTACAAACGCAGATTCTAAACATGCAGAAGGTCGCATGTGCTATAGCTCACCAGAATTTGAAAATTGTTGTCCAGCCTAGCTGGTGATATCGATTATGAAAATCTTCAACTGTCGTGAAACAGCTGCCCATTGACCTGTTTGCCTAAGGACACAAACAATGAAGGTAGCCTGTGCATATTCTATCCGGAGACAAGCAAGATTTTGTGTCGATCGGTCACAGACATAACCTTAATCACAATAGGACCAACATGCTAACTACGACTTTCGGCTTGAATAGCAAATGAGACAAGACTCTGGGGGTGCGTTCGAAGACAAGATTTGGGAATACTCGGTTACATACTACTTTTTCAGACGGACTTTTTTGGCGTGGTTGAATGGGATGAAAATCAAACCATCCGCCAACACTGCAGCCCAGGTTAGCATGATAATATGAATCATAATTCGTAAATTTTGACTAGTACTTGAAACGATAACCGTTATGTAGAAAGAGACCTCTCGGTTGTCCACGTCGAAGATAAGATTTGACTTGGGAACCTCACCAGGAGATGTTGATTCAAAACCATTCCTGTTAAGACATTAGTTCGAATCATGGAATTTCGTAACCTCTTTTGGGGTTAGTGACAACTACACTCTGCATGGAGTTATAAAGAAAAAATCGAAATAATTTGAAAACTAGCCAAGAAAGACGGATTCAATGCAGTAAACCTGTCCGGTTAGGGTTTTCAATATCCTTAAAGCTGCTTTTACACTGGCTTCACGTTGAGCAGAGTCGGTGCCCAACTTAGTTCGTAGGCTAGTTGAATTGGTCTTGCTATCCAAGATGTCCTTTGCACCCTTCGTACGCGTTAGCACCGATGATCACCCTGGTGGTTCATACGCCCCCTCCCGGTAAAACCTTCATAACCAGTGGATACCAGTTGCGTTCCCACATAATAAGGACTTCACATTGTCTGGGAGCTTATACGCTCCAGTTGAGTTAGTTGAAATTCCTTTGTAACCGAATAACACGTGGCTTATTGTTGTACCGTCAGAGATCTTGTGTGGCATTTTACAGGCGGCCCGGTTGTCAGTCCTTATTCCATCACACTTTGGTAGTACCATCGCTCGTTCACTTTAACGGCTTATCTGGCAGCTAGTATTCACGAGGAAGGCCATGTCTCGGTGTGCAACTTGGTAACGCACCTGATGTCATTGGGTTGGCCAACCCGGTTTTCCGCGTAAGGAATAAGTTGAATCAGTCAGTCAGGCCCTTTCGGAAACAGACATTAGGCTTAGTTCACAATTTTCCTAGAAGTCACTGGTGGTTCGTAAACATATGCATAAGAGAGTCCTAAGAGGGTTATCTTGATACCTGATTGGTAACGGTTATCAAGTTCGTGTTCATGAAGTCATTCGTTTAAATTTTTATAGGAGGAAGAAAAACTAGTGTGAACGTGCATTTCATCTGAGCTCACATGTGAGATTTTGCAACGGTACGTTGGTGAGGAACACAACAATGTCACTAAATACGATCGACTTCCAGGCTGTCGGTTGACAGTCTGACAGACAGGTGATCACTATTCATGCTTGAAACCTTTTCATTCACACTAGCTACTGTACGCTGCCGTTCACAAAGTGAAGAGAATAATACAGAACAGCAGTCCTCCAAAGTAAATAATTTTATATTTAAATTAGACATCTCTTGTCTTAGTCATCAGTAGCCCAACTGGGTATTCATATGAGGAACACAACTGAGAATGAACGGACTTGAATGAACTAATGAACTCTTATCTCGATGGACAAACTCATAATTTCTTAGAATGCTGATCTCTTTTTCAAAACCATTTGTAAACCAGTCTGTTAGTTTGTTGTGTTCAATAACAGCATTGCGTTTGATCATGAGATTCCAATGAATACCTGACTGCCAACTTGATAATACGTGGACTATTTCGTAATCTGTGGATCCGCGTAACAAAGAGTAAAAACAGACTTTTTCAACCTTCATTTCTCCAAACGTCTGTTTTTATGTCGTTGGCTGGCTCGCTTATAAGTTAGATACTTTCAGACCACTCAAACGACGGGTACGGTTGTAATAACCAGGATTTCAACCGACAACCCTGACTGATAGTTGACGTCGTTACCACTGTGCAGTATGAAGTTTATTTACGGTTCGTTAGTCTGGCCCAGATGGAAGGCCGACTTCCTCGTCAATTAGCAACAGACTGCAAATAGTTTGATTCGTTGCTTCGCCTATTGTTGTAACGTGAAGGGGACTTTTGATTTTACGTCAGCGATCGATAGGAACAAATTGAAAGAATGAGAACCCTTGACATATGTCTTTTCTCCATTTTAACGGAATGGATGGGAGAAACTTTATTACTTAAAACTCACGTTCATGCCAATAGAATAGATTTTTGAAAACGATCAGTCGGGGGAACACTCGATAAAACGTGTACAGCTATTTGACTATTAATTAACTGCCACAAAAATGCACAAAATTATTTTATCAAATTACTCCTTGATGTCTCTTTGTGGGTTCCGGGTTCATTTTCACTAGTTCATAAATTCATACAATTTTCATCTTGCATATATGTTGTTCATGGAAAAATTGCATCCTGACTGCAAGGAAGAGAGATTGTAAAAGAGAAAGAGGTGATCCAAAACATTTATTGAAGTCTATTTACACTGGCAATAAGCACTGTAAAACACTGAAACAACGTGACCGATACATTCACATATTTAGTGACTTAAGAGAATTAGGTGGGAATCTAATCGAGGAACCAGTGTTACGAGTTACCTTCCAAATTTGTGCCAATCGGCCAGTTCTTCAAACTCCTGCGTAATGACCAGTGACCGTGTTGATTCACAACGCATTCCGATCATATTTTTGCTTATCTGTTGATGGAATCACTGGATTGGCACAGGAAACCGGGTGATTTTTACCTAAACTTTCGAATCTCTTTGATGGTCATGGGATAATTTGTGTTAAAAAGCAAAAAGAAATAAATTAATAGGAACAAAAATGTGTTCAGAATAAGCGGCCATAATAGTGTTGCATACTGTGAAATATCCCTATGCGAAATTTTGATAAACGTGCAAACTCGGTGGAAGTGAGTTGGGAAGCTATCCATGGTCTACATAATGTAGGTTGTCAATCACGGCTGTGACGAATGAGTAGTGTTTCAAACCCCTCAACCACATAATTTAACAATGAGTTCTAGTAAAATTAGAACCCAATCTTGAATGAGTCAGACCTACATAGTTGCCTACCCATTTCAAACTCCAGTTCTGGCCAGTGTTAACTCTTTTCCTCATTACCCGCTGTCACCAGAATATATTTCTCACTTTGCCATGCAGCCACAGGCATCCGTAGGGTAAAAATATCAATCAAAAAAGAAAACGACAGGTGTCACGTGACAACTCTTGAGTTTATATCCTTCTGTCTTTTCTTATGTTGGTTTCCTTAGTCAAATAGCAGTTCTCTGTTTGTATAGTTTAATCCAGAGAAGTAGATAGAACAACGCCGTGCTTTATTTTGGCTCCATCAGTTAATGTGAATCTTTTCCATTGCAAGCAGTGTGAACATCATGGTGATGCATTTTGTTCAATCCAATGTACAGCGTGATTTTCCTGTGAATCGTTGAAATCAAAAAAACATCACTGATGAGTAGTATGAGATTTTGATTTTCATATAGATTGAAAATCACCCACAATTTATCGCAGCTGTCGCATTCCCATAGACTGCTGCGGTCAGTTGTAGGTGATATTCATTCTATATGAAAATCAAAATCCCGTACTACTCATCAGTAATCAAATACCGCTCAACAAGTCAATGATTTCTGTGATTTCAACTTGGACAGAAGTCCTAGTCGAGGGGTCATCGATTGGAGTTAACAAACAGTAACTGTGTCTCCTCTGGAGGCGATCAGGTAACCTGATCATTACTCACAAGCGAAAGTGGATGAGCGTTCTCATATGATAATTCGGTCGTGCCTAACGTGAGGTCAATGGCGCAGTGGTAAACAAGGTTGCCTCATGAACAGCGTGGCCGTGGTTCAAGTCCCGGCAGTGGCGATGATATGCACTATTGACGAGCTCTAATGAGAGCGAAACTCGAATCTAGTGCTTCTTTTCTAAAGGGGCCGACTGGAGAGTCTATGGGAATGCGACGGCTGCGATCAGTTGTGGGTGATGTTCAATCTATACATATAAACATTGTTGGAAGCATGTAATTTTGTGATAAGCGGATCTTGCGGACACGAAGTGTGCAGATTTGGGTGGTTTAAAGGCTAAATTATATCTTTTGGATTCAGCGGGCTTAGACTCGATTACTCACGTTTTTAACTACCTAGAACGCCAAGTAGATCCTGATCTAAGGTGAGTGATTTTGAGGAAGTTTTAAAGAATCTACCCACTTCACGGTATGCTATGTCACAAACGTGAATGAATGGTCTAATCTTCGAAGCAAACAGGAGGCTGAATATAGTCGTGACCACTTGTGGTGTCAACAAAATTTACTGAAGATGGAAGAATATGATCTTCGTTGGTAAGACAAACTTTTTTGGTGAAAGTTTCGGATTTTAGTTTATGTATGAGGCAGGAGGATTGTAATGGCTTAAAACATTCTGTTTGTGTTGATTTACTGAGCACTGGTCGCTGAATGTTCGATATTACTGTTTCGTTTACCAGTCACGCAGTCGTGGGTCCTCGCTCGGCTGCCTCGACTGCTCGTGCGTAGGGTTAGACTAGCTGTAGGTATGCAGCTCACATGTGACCTAGCTAATCACATGCCAATGAACACCTTGTATCTTGTAAACAGTAAACTTACCTCAAAGGTTAACCTCAGTTACTGTCAGCTATGATGAACAATTACATACTAATCTTGAGAGACCACCTGATACATCCTGTTGTTGACTTCCTTCGTCAAGTCATTTGACCGCCAATAAAAATAGGTGCGAAATAATTCAAAACGAAACCCTAACTACCGAATTAATGTCGGTTTAACGAACGAATACCATGACAACGTTTCATCTCTCCAGATTTATTGTGTTCGCTGAGTCGTGGCACTAGTGGCATTGCTATAAATGTGTTCAACGGTGTCCAGATACCGATCGTTTATGAACTAGCAGCATTCTGTTTGTGGTTATTTAACGTAACACGACTATTTAAAATTCATCAGAATAATGCAGTGGTACGGATAAACGAATCCGAAGTAGAGGCTCCTTGCGAATGACTAACAAAAATTGGAACGGGTAGGCAAACTATGACGACATTCTGTCAGAACGGTTCAGTGGCAAATCACTGGAGATAACACACAAGTTGTTGCAATTAGACTGTTAAGAACACCCGTGTTCAAGAAAACGATCAGAGCTCCAAAGTGTGCTGGTGTAACATTATTGATCCCGGCATGAATAACCTAGTGGTATACAAATTCTGAGGGCTTATTCGATGTGTCTGTTTTCAGGAATACAGTAGACAATGAAGCGTAATTAAACACATCAGCTTCTTCCATTTGAGAAAGGCCTGTAACCATAATGAACATGACCATACAATCGGAAGATTAAACCCATGCAGCACAACAGCAAAAAATTACCGCCGAGGTGAGATGGAAGACGATGCCTGAAATTCCGATATGTTATTCCATGGTCCACAGTTTCTTTTAACCAGGTATTTGTTAAATTATCGACAGTACACTTAAAACGGACGTTTAACGTCTACAGAATGGGTCAAGTGTTAATCAGTGCGCTGCAAAATTGCTGGTTACGTCGAGAATCGTCCCACCAGCAAATCGCTTGACATGAGTTAGAAACTGTCTACCTTACTTAATTCTAAATAGTACAAACGGTTTGGATTCATCGTTATTGTTTTGATCGAGTGATACTCCAGTGGAATCTACTTTGTGCAGTTCGAAAAACTGTTCTGTAAGTGCAGTAGGCTTTTGTTTATCTCTTCTCAAATACTTGGTCAGACCCGTAACCAAACACCTGTCCTCTCGCTTTACTTGGTATATAAGTCGGGTGTGGCCTAGTTCTTCCACTTATGCGTTTAGTCACAATCGATTGTGGTTGGTAATTGGGTCATCCCGTCGTTTCAATAAGTCATACATTGGCTGTTCAATTAACTTCAACCAGTGATCCACAAATAGACCTTATCAACCATGTTTAAATAAATTATTTAAATAGACTGCCTTAGCGGTATTTTAATTTTGATTGGCAGTTGTTGGTTTGATCTATTCAAGCAGGGTAGTTCTTGCAAACAAGTGTGTCTGAACGTTTGAATTTGACGATTTAGACAAACCTGCTTCTAGGGCATTGATTTAGCGGTCAGTCCACAATCTTCTGACACAAATAGGAGAGTAGGTGTTCGACACCAGGTGCAACCAAAGTTGTTCATTACCGTCGGTCCCACAACCCTAAAACTATTTGATTTTGGAATTAAAATATCGGCACATTTTAGCGGAACTAACCAGTTTTCTATACAACAGTTTCTATTATGAACGTTCTGTCACAGGATGTTTTAATTTACTATCACACAATAAGAACTAGCTAACCATGGACGTCTCACATGTATAACCTTATTTTCACGTTGTTGTCACTGCTGGAAGGTAAAATGATACACAACCTTCACTTCGTTTGAGAATTATGAACCAATGTTTAGCCATACTGTTAATCAAATCCTTAAATTATGCTTCATTCAAAATATTCCTTGCCTGCTCTTTCTGTCGGTAAGTTCGATTGCTGCTACACAAGAGGTTTGATACTAATCCCTATAGATCGGGGTTTTGCGGATAATCGATCCATTGCATCAATTTGAATGCTCACTATTTCATCCAGTAGGCCAGATATTGTCAATGTTGCCTCGTTGAGACACCGCGCATTCACCGCTTCATTCATTCATAAATCGTAGCAGTTGTCCTGCTTTGAAAATACTAAATCCGGCTTTTTGTGTGAGACAAAACCTCCTCAAAAGCGTGACATTGCTACCTTCACAGGATTGTCTGCACTAAGTGTCGGTCTCATTAGACAGGCCATGCCACTAATAGTCCTAACCGTCCAAACCATCCAAATTTGACTGCTTTTCATCCAAGTATACCAAATTTTTCCACTGGTGTTTTCGGGTATTGAGGGTTTCAGACTAACGTACCGGTTGTTCCTTATGATGCATCGTCAGCCACATTATTTCTTGAAGCTCCTGATGAACTCTCCATTATCCGGTAACTTGTCTCCAAATAACCTCTGATGTTATCGACACTAAATGATACTACATATTGTGCACATTACTGATTCCTGTTGACATCTTACACAGTTTATATGTTCTGTTGTTTTCTGAGCCTAGCATTTAGATTGCAAATGTTTCAGCATAAAACGCAGTATCATCTTTAGTTTGCAACACCTGTTTGAATGCTGTGGTTGGTCGACGCCCTCTCTTATACACAATAGTGAGTTTCTCTTCTGACATGAATTCTGGTTGGTTGCTTCCTGTTGCAACTGGATTGTCTATTCAAATTCATGGGGTTGTTGGACTTTTGATCCACAGTCCGATTGGTCACTTCCCGTCATTGCTGAATCTGAGTGATTTATTTTTTTCTTTAAGTGAGTCAATCAATGCCTCGTTTTTGAAGTTCGATCTGATTGGTTGTCGAGTATCGCACTTCGAACATCGATCCGATTTGTTCAGACTACTCCGTTCAGGTGCGCCGAAATTTGGGTATAGCCGTTTCCCATTTAGTGCTTGCTGATTGAATCGGTTCATGAAAGCCATGTTTTAAAATGTTCCCTTCCGTGGTTACTGTTTGTCTTACTAGGAGTTTCTCCAGCGCTACAGGTGATTTTGTACCCGGTTTGGTCCTCACTGGCGGTAATAAACGAAAATTGATTACGTCTGTTGACAGTTCACTCGTGTTTATGTGCAAGATTTGGCGGACACAATGTTTTCTGCAGTCATGACATTCGAATTTGCACACAACAGTTCTTTTGTTGGTCGGTATGACTTAATTTGTCGGTTGTGAGAATATTCTTGGATTGTGTGCCAACACAATATTTTAGCATCACAAGAGTCTGGCAGTTACTTCTGATACAATTCCGATGCAAAGGTAAACAGTCCGTTTTGTAGAGCTCGAGTTTGTTTCTTTCTGCACCAGACTTCGTCTTACGAAATTTCAAGGGTATCCATTAAGAAGGATTCACCGATAAAGATTTTTTTTTCCTCCTCCTTAAACAACGTTTGAACGTATCTGATTTTATGACACACCGAATAAATGCTGTGGAAACCGAGGGTTCGGTCTGTACGTATCTGTACTTGGTAGACCGAGGTTTCCAGTGTTTTGTCAGGCTTTCGGCTGATTGGTGCAACCAAACAGACTCAGAATCGGGAGTACGTATGCCCCAAGAAGCAGCCAATCCGAATTCAGGTCAAAGGTTCAACAGTATCAAAAAGTGACCAATAAAAATTCATTGTAAAAATTTAGTCCACTTTTGTATATAGAAGCAGGCTTCTATCTATTTGCACCAGTCTTCGTGCTCAGACCTACATACTGATTATGTCACCACGATTGACGCTGAAACGTTTACAATCTAAACGTTAAGCTCAATGAGCAGCCGAATAACCAAATCATCCACCGGAATCAGCACCTCCGTCACCCCTAATTATCAGAAATCTCACGTGATACTATCCTTCTCGATTGTGGCTTGTTTCCTCTTCCGTTAAA
The DNA here is from genome assembly GCA_014338405.1 of Paragonimus skrjabini miyazakii. Lineage (NCBI taxonomy): Eukaryota > Metazoa > Platyhelminthes > Trematoda > Plagiorchiida > Troglotrematidae > Paragonimus > Paragonimus skrjabini miyazakii. Next base: position 49,088 of record JTDE01022086.1, read on the forward strand.
TATCATATTTTTTAGTGTAGTTGTTCACGGCGATTTTAAGTTCTCTTATACGTTATCTAATGTCTCTGCTTCTAAAGTCTATTGCATGCGATGTCGAAACCTCGCTGCGCCCAAAATATGTCACTTCCATTTATCTGGATATTGGTAAAAAGTAACAAAAAGATTGTAAGATTCAGTTTTTCAGAGGTTACTTGGTGATCATTGATAACCGGGTTTTCAGCACTTTATTCCTTGATAATTACGAGCCCGGATAACCATTTTCCATCATTTTGATTAGTTAAAATTACACTAGTTCACTTTGACACAAATATTTAGTCGCGCTGGAGGTTATCGTTTTTGCCTTCTTATGGGGAAAACCGGATCACTTCACCCGTAACTGTCGAACCTCTAACCAAAAAGAAGGTGGGCTTAAAATTGTGGATTGCGTTACACCGGTGAGATGAAACCACTTTGTATCTGGAGTATAATACTTCTTTCATTGTCAACTGTGTTATGTGCAGGTTACCTTTCTGAGGCGTCAGAGCAAATTATTATTTTGTCCTATAAGAAATTTCTCGTTCTACTATTAGCCTATTGGTAGTTGTGACCTTCACCGTCTTCCCGCTTTCTTATTGGTCAATTGCTTGCAGCCAGTCAAATTCGCCTGTTTTTGAGGGTCCCTGGGTCACTATCTAAATGAGGGTGTTCTGAGTTCTCGGTGTGGCCTCGTTGTTCCACTGATAAGGCACTTTGCAAGTTTGGGTATTCTGTTCCTGCCGTTGTTTTGGTTACAGCCGAAACTTGGCTTTTTCATATTTGGGTCTATTCAGAATCGACAAATCTGTCAGTCTACTTATTAATCCTTGATGTTTTTTGTGCGTTATCCTGCAATGCGAGGAATCAAAGGTTCAAACCCAGCTGCACGCGTTTAGTGAGTGGAGTTATTCTTGAAGTCGGTACACGGTAATCAAAATGCTGATAGGAAGTTTCACTTAAACATCACGGCTCATATCAGATATGATTGAAGCTTGGTTTATGTCATGCTGTTACTTTGCTTTTTAAAAAACGAGCTAAACTACACATGTTTCGTCGTACGGATACCGTGGAAGTACTTGTGTATGACGACAATTTTAACCCTCCTTTTGGTTCAAACATACATGTCAGTGGTTTTAAGTAGCACCGATTAAGCACAGCTTTGTCAGGCAAACTTAACCACAGAGAAACAGACTAACCGATACAATAAGAAATGGTAGTTTCATATCTTTTTGATGATAATCTTCAAACCAAAAGTTTCACAACTAGTTTCGTCCTTGTTTGAACCAAGCAAGTGAGTTGCATCTGAAATAAACCGATGTACTGTATCAATAGTTGCAAAACTACCACAAATTCACAGTTTCGTCCAGTCGTGATCGCTGTTCAAGCCATCTCACCCTTCGAGACCGATTGTGTCCATTCACGTTAAACTGGATATGAAGAGGTTACACACCTAATTGGCTGTTAATGTTTTCGCCTCTGTCGTTCTTTAACAAAGCAGAATTTCTTTGTAGTTACAAGAACCTATTACTAACTGATCTCTCCCGGTTCAGACGATAATTCACACCCCGCGAACTAGAGTACAGGTGACCTATTGAGCCCCATTCTCATAGGCATTGTTCATCAACATGATACGCTTTGCTTCACTGACTGGTCCAATCATATCGGTTACTAAGACAATCGTCTTTGTCTTCTTGTGACTGATCACGCCTGACTTTGCTCAAACAAGACCTCCTTGACTAGCATGTTGTTCCACATTGTGTAATCAACATGAACTGATTCCGAAACGAGGCAGAAAAACTAACAAATGGGTCATCGAGCATGGACGGGCACCAGGTTTACGTGTTACAACTTGCAGAAAATTGTTTCCGTTCTTCGAGTTTTCAAAAGGTTGTACATATACATTTTATGACCTGTCCACTAACCTCCTCTTCGAGAGCTTTTAAGACAACTGTCATTGATTACTACCTTTCGTTCGAAAGGGTCGTTTCTCGTTAAATGAACCAAACACTTCACGGTACATCCAGCATCTTATAAATCGTCAAAAAGAGGGACTAGTTTTCAAAGAACGGAGATGATAGAACCCTTGTTACAGATTCACCACTGATTTACCCGGAATTCGAAAAGGTCATTTTAATGAATGCATTTCAAACTATTTTTATCAGCTAGGTAGCAACAAATCGTTTAACTGGGTCATGTGTTAAACACTGAGGATGCTGTCCACAATGGTGGTAGACGCACACGTCCTTGAAAGTATGACGACACTCAAGTTAGCTAATTTCCCAGTCAGTCCTACAATGTTGAAACGAACGCCCTCATGTTGCCGACGATAGTTTATGATGGATGGCGAAAATGTGTGGTCAGAAAGATGACTTCTGTAGAATACCTGACAACTAAATGCATTTTCTCCCAGAGTCATCATGGATTTAGGTTATATCGGTGAGTTATGATCTGATAGTTGTACGGAACTACTACACAGTGGTTTAAGCCTCATTCAAATTTAGGTCGGAGTTCCAGAAGATGTACGCGTTTACTTTAGTTGTACACAATATGGGTTTGGCCGGTGTCTAATAGGAGTTGGAAGGGAATGGATAAAAATGCTAAACACTATCAAACTTAGTTGTTTTTTACCAGTCGCTGTGAAAAACGATATTAGCGATTTCGTCGTCTGTGGAAATCATCAGAGAATGCCCCATTTGCTTGATCTTGTCATCCATCCAGAATGAGAACCTCCCGAATTGTCAGTCCTGTTCTGTCCGCTAGATAATCTGTTATTCAACAAAATCCTTGTCTATCTGTTTTCTAGTAAGAGACTTTTCTACTACGTATGGCTCGCTGGTAATCTGTCAGTTCATCTGGCTCTTGTACGTCCTGGCAGCCAGATTAGCCAATTAAAATGTCTGCTCGTATGTGTTCTCTAAGTGATCCATTCACCTGATCTTGCCGCGTGACTGTCTGGCTTGCGACAAACCATTAACTTCAGACTAACGTCATTTAAGGTTTACTATTAGGGAAGTCTGACGCCACAACTTCAAAGAGAAGTGTACTGCATTCAGTTGAAAATCAAAATTAAAACCAGCTACGTTGTTCTTATAGTGTTGTCCAGTGTGTAGTTCTAGAACAATTCGGCATATTGACCGTTTATATGAGAAGTGCTTAAATTTGCCAATCTTTTGATGCGTAGGTAATCTTTCGTCACATTCAAAGGCTGCTCGTAACAATTACTAGTAAGGCTACTTTGGGTTCACTGAATTGATCTGGATGCATAGAATCAGAATCATCCGTGGTAGACTACAGACATTTTCCACTTTCTTGATGCAACCATACGGATAGCTTGGTGTATTTCAAAGAAAATGTAATCTGCAAGCTAATTTCATTTTCATTGATGTCAATGGTAGTCAAGCCGATTCAGTCTTTTTCACACAGTCTAAGCTGTTTTCTGAGTTGACCGCATGCTAGAATTGTACGTGTGACAGATAGTTGCTTGATAATTGATTAGGTGACAGATCTGCAATGGTGGTCCATCAGGTGATTTGTTATTTACTTTGTGGAACATGACATGGTTCAGGATACAGCAAGCACATTGCGATGATGCAGCAGAGTGGCCTTTGCCTGCTATCACAGTAACGTGAGAGATACTGACATAGAAGTTTACGTGCACCAAGCAGAAAGCTTGTCTACAGTACGCATCAAACCGATCTATTACTTGGGGTAAGACGGTTAGTCACTACCAGTTTGGCTCATTTGTCCATTTTCTGCCGGCCGTTTTGATAATAACATTTTGTTCGGAAACTTGTATTGTCCTGTTTGTTTTTTTAATCACGGTGTACTGCTTTTGATCCGAAAGTTGACAGTATCGATCACACGAGACAGTCTGTGCCCCAGGAGCAATTAGCGGCAGCTATGCCTACGGTGAGCTGAATGAGTCTCTGGTCCCATGTTTCTCTATGGGTGCTTACTGTAGTGTAAAGGCGTCCAATAAAGCACAATCTTTATTGTCCAACACGCTAGTTAGCATGCTACACGCGCGCTCGCGTATATGAGTCAGCATTCCAGTCCACAACACCCCCAGGCTTCCGTTCACGCGTCGTGTGCACTTCTACCCGGTTTATGTGTGATCGGCGCCTCCTCTCTGGGGAGGTTCCGCCTACCATTGTTCGCCCGTTAGTCCGATTTGACTGAGCGATGGCTCGGTCGGTCGCTCGTAATTTCCTCCATCT